>JBAJHW010000001.1:211942858-212090358 GCA_037013535.1 Intellagama lesueurii | reverse complement strand
TTTTAAGACAGGTCACATTTTAAAGGATGCTAAAAATTCCATTTTCCGATTCCATTTATCTTAGTGGAAATATGGATTTGCCTTCCTAAGGATATGGCTAGCTAAAGGAACCCAAAAGGGTTTATGTGAGTATTCGTGCTCCCTGAATTCTACACTGAATGATCCCCAGAGCTTGGAAATGTCACTTTTTTAAAAGGCTGACTTAAAGTTTGACATGCTGGTCTGTTGGTATGCTGGCTGTGACATCCTGGCAGATATTTGTTGTTATGGACCATCAAGTTGGAAATAATTCATAGTGACCCTTATAGTGATCCAGCTTTCAGTTCCTATAATAGTCAACCAATTGCCAAACCAGAACAACCAGTGCAGTAGCATTCAGGGGGGTTGGACTTGATGGCCTTATAGGCCCCTTCAGATTCCATTATTCTATAATTCTATGATTCTCTTGCTCAGGTTCCTTTTCTGTTATGTGCTGTCAAGTTAAAACCAACTTATAGCTACCCTAATAGGGCCTTTTAGCCTTTTGTTTCTGTCCATGGAGTTTTCTTGGCAAAGATACTGGAGTGGCTTGCCAGTTCCTGCTCCAGGTGGATCACGTTTAGTCAGAACTCTCCACTATGACCTGTCCGTCTTGGGTGTCCCTGCACAGCATAGCCCATAGCTTCTCTGAATTACTCAAGCCCCTTCACCATGACAAGGCAGCAATCCGTGAAGGGGCTTGAGGGGCTTGCTTCTTGGGAGGAAAGCGATGACAAACCTAGACAGCATCTTAAAAAGCAGAGACATCACCTTGCCGACAAAGGTCCGCATAGTCAAAGCTATGGTTTTTCCAGTAGTGATGTATGGAAGTGAGAGCTGGGCCATAAAGAAGGCTGACCACCAAAGAATTGATGCTTTTGAATTGTGGTGCTGGAGGAGACTCTTGAGAGTCCCCTGGACTGCAAGGAGAACAAACCTATCCATTCTGAGGGAAATCAACCCTGAGTGCTCACTGGAAGGACAGATCGTGAAGCTGAGGCTCCAATACTTTGGCCATCTCATGAGAAGAGAAATCTCCCTGGAAAACACCCTGATGTTGGGAAAGTGTGAAGGCAAGAGGAGAAGGGGACGACAGAGGACGAGATGGTTGGACAGGGTCATCGAAGGGACCAACATGAATTTGACCCAACTCCGGGAGGCAGTGGAAGACAGGAGGGCCTGGCGTGCTCTGGTCCATGGGGTCACGAAGAGTCGGACAGGACTTAATGACTAAACAACAACAACAACAGGGCCTTTGACGCAGGTGAGATATTTGTAAAATGTTTTTACTAGTTCCACACCACTAATGAGTTTCCATAGCTGAGCAGGGATTCAAACCCAAGCCTCTTGCATCCTAGGCTGTTGCTCTACCTGCTAACTACACCACGGTGGGTTTCTGGCAGATATAGTCCCCATAAAAAACGTTGTCAGTCTTTTATTAGCCCAGGAGTCTTCTGTATTCCAGATATTTTGTGACTTGACGCAGAAGAGCAAGTCAAGTGCTGAATGACTTGAGTGCCTGAGGGAAAAAGCTCTATAGTCATCTCCCCTGTCCTTAGCTATAACAAGTAAAGTACCAATGCTAAGGATATAGGAAAAGCTTGCAACCAGAGCACCCTGTCATTCCCTCTCTCTATGGTTACGTTGTCACCTTCTAAATATGGCTATTTCTTTTAATAGTCATTCTTAACTGTCACAACCCCCACTCATGTTTCTTGAATTTTCCATCAGAGTGAGTGACCATCGCTGCATCTTCTGGCATTATGTTCTATAAATATTCCCAGGGAGCTGAAACAGTCTTCTACTGTCTATTCTGTGCTTCCAACTAATCAGTTTTATTGAAAGATCCTGAGTTCTAACATTGCAGCCAAGCTGAGAGAACCCCACTCTCTTTTTCTCCACACCGTGCATCATAGTATAAATCTTTATAATGAGCCCTCCCATTCCTCACTGCCATTTTCTAAACCCCAAACTTCCTGAAGTCTTCCTGACACAGAAGATGCACCAGGACATTGAACATTTTGCTCCATTTTTTCTCGACATATGCCATAGGATCACACTGTCAGAGATTTCCCCTCTCCCTTCCCCTCTAGAGGGCCTATATAGGATCATAAGGTAGCTACAGGATTGGAGGTGTGTAGATTTGTGGTGTTGAACTACAACTAGCAGAATTCCCCAGGCATTCCCCAGGTAGGATAGTTGGCTGTGGAATTCTGGGAGCTGTAGCCTAAAAACACAAACCTGCTCACTATTATGTGGAATCAAACTGCCAGAGACTTCCTCTTTCCCTTCCTCTCTAGTGTGCAGTTCATTCCTTTCCAACCACTGCGATGCATTCAAAGGCACCTAACCGCTCCAAACAAGCAAAAGAGCCAGTGAACAGTTGACAGCCCTTTGGCATCTTTGTAACTATGCCTTCCCCAGGCTGCCGTAGTCCAAAGGAGTTCTGCTTTTTCTCTTTTACTGGAAAAAACACACATGCTAACTTCTTATTGCTCCTACATTCCAACCTTCCCATGATAGTTGTAGCTCATTTTGGGCTTCTGTTGTTCTGTTTTCCTTCCAGCTGGTTCGAAGTGTCTTTTATGCATCTTCTGTATACTGAGGTGTCCTTCCTCCTGTTTTCTTTATGTCTCTCTTAATATTCTGCCTGTTAGAAAGATCCTAGTATGGTGTTCTCACATTGCTCCCTTATGATTCTTAGCTACTCATTTTTCACATACGGCAATGCATGATGCCTGTGCAGCCAAAAATAGCTTCTCTGAGAAACTGTTTCTTCTTCTAGATGGCTTATCTCACCCCCTCACCCCAATTTTATCAGTGGGATTTTTCTCCTCCTCTTTTCTCAATCCATTCTTCTTGATGTCTTTACTCAAGGTGTTTGCCACTAGTAGGTGTGTACTCTTCTTCTTCTTCTTCTTCTTCTTCTTCTTCTTCTTCTTCTTCTTCTTCTTCCTTCTCCTCCACCCCATCCCCCTTCCTCTTCTTTTTCTGGTCTTCAATTCTGAGAATTCTCCAATAATTCCCCAGGCAAAATTCTGGGAGTTGCAGCCCACAGACCCCTACCTACAGACATCTGTATTTCACTCGCCTATAGCCAAGCCTAGTTATTTGAGACTGTATAGCCGTCTAAGCCTTGTTTTCTGCCGCAGGGCTTCCTGGGCGTGGTAGCCTTACTGTATAAAGGATGACTGCCAAAGAACTGGGGAATTCTTGGAGAATTCGGAGAGCTGAAGTCCACAAGACAAGATAAAAGAAGACAAGAAAGTCTCAGCCCTAGCCACTAGTGCTACCCAGAGGCACAGAGTGTAGGAACTTCATGTGTGCACAGTAGTATATGGATACAGAGCAGTGGTTCCCAACCTTTTTCAAGTCGTGACCCCTTATATATAGCCAAGTAGCCTGCACCCCCCCATTTGCATAAAAAGGCATTTTTAATGGGGTAAAGCCATCCCTTCTCAGAAAGCAGAGGCTTCTCTCTCCCCCAAAGGGCCTGTTTCTCATACAGACACATACACACTAACTTTAATATCCAGCTCTGAAAGGTCAAGGAAGAAGTTATTTAACAAGGGCTACAATGCATATCAGGAGACCTGTGACCCCTCCAGAAAACACTTTGCCACCCCCTTGGGGGGGGGCATGATCTCCCGGTTTGGAAGCACTGATACAAAGCTTCTTTGCACAGCAAATGAAGGTGCGCTGCCAGTCAGTTCAAAAACTCCTCACCAACACTGAAAGGACATTTGAGGGAGGTATGGGATCATATATGCTAATCCAAGCCTCCACTGCTGATAACGTGCACTGACCACACTCCAGGCCTCTGCCTACACCTCAAAATCAATGGCGTAGAGCTTTGATTTTGGTGAAGGAAAATGCAACAAAAATGAGTGTAGAGCCCGAAAAGAAAAGGTACCATGTTTTAAATTCTTTTGGTTAGGAGGAAGGAGTGGGGGGCATGACAGAGGTATATAAAACTGTGCATTGAATGGAGAACTCAAGGGGGAGATGGTTTTCTCCCTTTCTCTTCTAAAACCTGGGATCAGTTACTAAAGCTCAGTGGTAAAAGACTCTGGACAAATTAAGAGGAGTTCTTCACAGAACGTAAGAGGGACTAAGTGGAATTTGCTGCGCCGTAATTAAGGGCCACCAGTAGTTTTAAAAGCAAATTGTAAGAATGCACGGAGGACATGGCTATGAGTGGCTACTTGTCCTGATAAAATGGCGTCTTAGACAAGAGGCCTCCTAAATACTAGTTGCTAGATGAAAGATACCCAGTGTGGTGTAGTGCAGTGGTTCCCAACCCTGGGTCACCCAGGTATTCTTGGACTGCAATTCCCAGAAGCCTTCACCACTAGCTGTGTTGTCTGGGGTTTCTGGGGGTTGCAGTCAAGAACACCTGGGTTATCTAAGGTTGAGAACCACTGATGTAGTGGATAGACTGATGTCCCAGGACTCAGGAGGCCTGGATTCGAATCCCCGCTCAGCCATGGAAACTCACTGGTGTTGTGGAACTGGTAAAACATTTACCTGTTGTAACAGGGAATTTCTGTTTTCTGTGTAACCTGGCGTCAGCATGGACTTTTGCACACTGAGTGCAGAGGTCTGAGGAAAGCTCCATAACTTCATTCAACTGCGTGCATATACAGAGCTCTCCTGATCAGGAACCCCAATGTCTCCAGATTGCCCAGCAGAGGCGTTTCATGATTGCTATCTGCCAAACGTAATTGCAGAAGCTTCTTGAGACATTCACGTTCAATGCAGACAATTCTGTGCTCCTGGCATGTATCCCCATTGCATCAAGAAACTCAACAGGGAATCTTGGGCCAGTCACAGTCTCTCGGGGTTGTTGGGAGGATAAAGGGTGTGTGTGTGTGTCAAGTTGCAACCATCTCCAATGTAAAGAAAATGGTGACTACTGGTGATTTCTTCCTCATGCTCCCACCGCAAAGAATGAAAATGAAATTCCCTCCCATTTGCCTTGTACAAATTCAAGAGGTACAAGATATATAGAAAAGGGAACTAGGGAGGAGATTTTCAAAAAGCCAGGAATAATTTCTGTTCCCACGTTCTTCATACTTGTGCTGTTTACAGAATCCACAAAAACTGGGTTCAGGAGAACGAACCTTGGCAGGAGATGTGACAACCATCACAGCAAATCACAGCAGCACCCCACCCCACCCGTTGTCTCCTGGAAACAGTTAGTAGCTTGTGTCTGGGACTCAAAGTTTGTATATGGAAATCAGGCCTGTAATGAAATCAGTGTTTTGATCTGAACTTTTTGACAGAAATGTGTCACTGTCTGTCACATGTAGCATGTTATTCATAAGTCTAGGGTTCGGGAGGTTTTAGCATAACCGTTTCCCTATGGAGCCTATTAGACACCACACTGGAGACGTAATGTGCCTTCCTTGAGAACAGCGAAGCCAGGAGGTTAGCTGCGGCTCAATCTGGCATTCCACGGTACCTGCTCAATCCACCGTTCACTCAGGCAACTAACTACCTTGAGAGCCAAGAAACAAAAATAATAACATTCACCCTCTCCCCTCAGACTCACATCTTCGGAATTTGCTCTTCACAAGCAGAAAATGTTGTCATGCTTGGTCCATGAATATTACATGCAGGGAACAGAGAAGCTCTCAAGTGCGTGTTTGTAAGAACTTTAATGGCACAAAATTGTGCACTCAGTTGGTTTCACTTGTGCATTATTTTTTGAAGAGCCAGCTCATTATTATTTCCTGTTAATAACATCTGTTAAGAGGCGAGGTGTCAGGGAGCTGACCGGAATCTGTTTGGGGACACTGCAAAGGGAGGTGACAGTAAATTCCGAGGAAGCAATAAGCTGAATTTTGATGCCAGTTTGCAGAGAACGCCTACCCTCCTGTAATAGCATCTGCAACTACTTATGAAGATGGAAAGTTTGGAACTCGAGATTAGCAACTTGAAATTAATTTATTTTCCCAATAAACGTATTTCATCACAACTGTAATTTAATGTGGGATAAATAGCTTCATTCCACTTGTAATGTAACTGTAGTATCTTCATTACTTTTATAGTTACAAGAGTGCAGACTAACTGGAGACTCCTACAAAGAAGGTCTCAGGCACGGATGTCAAAACCAGTCAGTTCCACCATCACTGAAGTCTTCTGTTTCCCACTTCTGTGTCTGGCCCAGCCCTGATCCTGTTGGGTTTCCTTTACCTCCGGGATGAGGTCTGTCCCTGTCTCTCTCCTTCTTTCCCTCCCCATGTGTATTTGTGCACATGTTTGAAATGTTCCCTCCACTGACTGAAACATGTCTGAACAGTGTTTTGCACTCCTTTGAAACGTGTTTCCCCCCTGCTTTCCCCCTCCCCAAACGTACACATTTTTTTTCATCAGCGTCCACAGATCCCTGTTAATGTGAAGGTCCAGGAGGGCTGCATCCATCCAATCTGGGAGAGGAAACCAAGACAAGCCATCAAGCCTTGTACTTATTCAGATCCTGTACACATCCCTAGTAAGAGAGTACAGCTCAGCCATAATATACCCATGCCTGCAACTACCACAGCAATGATCCCTACCTTTCAGTCTGATCTACTCTGCCTTCTTCTTTTAATGCGTTTAGTTATCTGTCTGTTTATTTATTGCATAATACTTCAATTTATATCCAACTTTTCCTCCCACAAGCTTAAGCCAGTGTTCATGGCACTCTGTCTTTCCACTTTATCTTCCCAACATCTTCAGGCTACGAGTGACTCGCTCAGTGTCACCCAGTGAGTTTTAAGGTTCAATGAGGACTACGATCTGAATCTTCTAAATCCCAGGCCACCACCCTAACTGCTGAGCCACGCTGGCTGCCACCCTGGCAGTCCCTACTCACTTCTCTTCCCAGACCTCTCAAGCAGTTGGACAAATAACTGAGGATACATCCCCTCTTCAAGTGCTACAGCAAATCTGAGATGTTGTGTCCAGTCAATGGTAGAACTATGGGTGTCTGCAGAATGGGTGGGGCAAGAGGGCGCTTGCCTTTCCGTGAACTCTTACATTTATCTACCATTTTAATGCACACAGACAGATGTGATGCATTGCAGCAACATCCTTATATGCCACTTTTCAAATTACACCAACATGCCGCTATGCAACTTTGCTTCTCTCCACCAGAAACAAATCCTGCAGACACCCATGGATGGGATCCAAGAGAGTCCTGATTATGCCAACCACTCTTGCCAGATCTGATTTGAAATTCAATAGGACCTTCCTACCTGTGGGATCCGTGTCCACTGATTCACTTACCTTCTGGCTGAAAGTACTAAATAAAACCCCCCAGAAATACCTATATATATAGGTATATATAGGTGTATATATAGGTATATATAGAGGTGTGTGTGTGTGTGTGTGTGTATCCAGGATGTAATGTATAATGTTTGATATTATCATGCTTTTCAGTATCTGTGGGAGGTGGGGGCTTGGAACAGATCCCCCACGGATACCGTGGCCCTACTGTATGCTAATGCCTCATGAAGCGATGAAGCAGAATCCAGTGGTTGCCATCTGGGGTGATTAGGAGCCAGGAATTACGGTCTTCTAGGTGATGCTGGACTGCAATTTCACTCAGCCTTGGCTAGCACAACTGTAAGGGATAAATGATAGGAACTGTGATCCAATAATGTTATGAGGGCCACGTTCCCCATAGCAGAGATAACACAAGGTAACACTTTCCTGTCACCTTTTACTCTTCACAGGCACAACAACCTCTATGCTCAGGATGTCCAGATGTGGCTCCCAAACGGTCTTAGCCCTCAACTCTTTCCGTATTAAAGGAAAGCAGCAAACAAAGCCATGCTAAGTAGATGGCATGGCAGCAAAAACACTTTAAAAAAACACCCTCAAAATATAATGTGTACTACCTGTTAGGGCCTGTAACTCACCTGTCGCAAAACAAAGCCACACACAGTTTCCTTAGGAAGTCTGTGCTAATGGAGGTGAGGAGGTTAGCGGCGGGGGGCACAAGCTTGTCTTTTTCCTCTTCCAGGAACATAGCAAATGACTCGTTTTCAGTTTCTTAGCCCAACTAAAGAGAACAAGGCAGATGATGTCAGAATGTATAGATTCTTAGCAGTCCAGTTAACAGTGTTGGATCCCTTAATTAATTCCTTTCTCGCTGTGATGAAAAGTGAAAGTGCTTACTGTTAAAGTTAATGAACTTCTCATTGGTCATGACAGTTCTTTTTTCCATTTAAATTGCTACTGTTTTCTGTTCTGAAGTGGGGCGGGGGGAGTGCTGGAACATTCAGAAAACCTTGTGCCATAAACTGTAATCTCATGCATGGGTTCTTTATAGGATTACAGGACGTATTACAAGATAGCTAAATGAATGTGACCAGGATACAAATGGCGGCAAAGGAATGCTCGTTTGAAGCAGCGTGTCTTCCTAGCACATACTCAAATCTCTTTGCTTTATTTTTTTTTTACACTTGGATATTATTTTGTTGTTGTTGTTCTGTGCCGTCAAGTTAGTGCTGACTTAAAGTGACCCTAATAGGGCTTTCAAGTTAAATGAGATATTTAAGGACTGGCTTTACCAGTTCCACTCCCCACTCCCACCCCCCGTGGAGTTTCCATGACTGAGCAGGGATTTGAACCCAGGCCTCCTGAGTCCTAGTCAGTCATTACACCACACTGGCCTTATGCCAAATAAAATTTTATAGCATTTTAAAGGTGTCACAAGACTCTCTTGGTACATTTGCTGCAACCTGTCAATATATCTTTATGTTACATGCCCTCAGGTGGCTTCCAGGTTATAGTGACCCTAAGAAGGTATTTGAGGTATATGTGATGTTAAAGGAGTGGTTCTAGCCATTCTCAGCCTGGGGTAGCCCTGGTGTTCTTGGACTGCCATTCCCAGAAGCCTTCATCACTAGTTGTGCTGGCTGCAGTTTCTGGGAGTGGTAGTCCAAGAACACTTGGGTCACCCAAGGTTGACAATGGCTGGTTTAGACAAGCCAGACTGCTAACTGGGGTTGGTCACAGGGATCACATAAACCCCTGTTAAAGCAGCTCCACTGGTTGCCAGTCTGTTTCTGGGCACAATTCAAAGCACTAGTTTTTCTAACTTACAATATAAAGCCCTAAATGGCTTGGGTCCAAGCTATCCCAAAGACTGCATCCCCCTTTATGAGCCTGCTTGAGTGTTAAGATCATCAGGAGAGACCTTCCTCTCGGTCCCACCACCTTCACAGGTGTATTTGGTGGGGACACGGGAGAGGGCCTTCTCTCTTGCTGCTCCCAGACTCTGGAACTCCCTCCCACAGGAGGCCAGACTGGCCCCATCTTTGCTCTCCTTCCGCAAGCAGGCAAAGACCTTTCCCTTCAGGCAAGCTTTTCCTGAGTGACTGCCTACCTGAGTGGGTTTTTAAAATGGACTGTTGTGCCTTACTGCTTTGAGTGTGTTTTGGTGTTGCTTTTGCTTACTAGTTTTTAGTATGGTATTTGTTTGATCCTTTTAAGTATTTGTATATTCACAGCTAGCTTTAAATTCAGTCTTTTAATGATGTAAGCCGCCTTGGGTCTTTTTTAAGGAGAAAAGTAGGATAAAAATATTTTAAATAAATATAAATAAATAAACCATCTGTCACATATACTTTGATTTGGATTCCTGCATTGAGCAGTGGGTTGGACTTGATGGCCTTATAGGCCCCTTCCAACTCCATTATTCTATGATTCTACTATTGCACCTCCCACTGACTTTTCATGGCTTAGTAAGGATTTGAACTCAGGGCTCCCATGTCTTAGTCAGACATTCTATCTCCTATACCTCTCCAGGTACTAATACATTAACCCACTCAAGATTTTTGCACAGAATATCTAATTATGACCAATATTCCTTGCAAGAATAATAGTTATTTGATTTCTAGTGTTAACTCAGTGGGGTGCATGAAGCTTTCTGCACGTCATCTCAGGTTCAGGTCCTAAGTCAAATCAGACAGCCTCTAAATTAGTTGAAGACAAATTGCACTGTTTTCCAAACCACTGAATCAGGGTACGAGCCAAACCTTATGGTCAGTGCATACTTGTAATTGTGAAGTAGGTGCTATCCATTTATCATTCTAGAAATAATTTAGAGCAGAAGGAAGCACTGCTTCTGAGAGTTAATTAGCAAAAAAAGTCATTTCTGACTGAAAAGGCTATCAATATATTCTTGACTATTCCTCTCTTAACAACCTGGCGGCTGATAAGATAATTGCCCAATTATTCCTGTTGGCTCTGTCCTCAGTTTTCTTACATGCTCTATCTACTTGGCAGTACCTTTGACACATGGTTTGTATTTCTGTGACTAGTTAATACAATCCACTCTTCTGCTATGAAATATGAGGCCACTCACATCTATGCAAAAGTAAAACAGATTAATTTCTTGTGGTTCTAGAAAAAAAGTGAATTAATTTAGTAGCAGGCTTTAAAGTCTCCTTGTTAATGACAATATCAGACAGTTCTCTCTTCTTGTTACAAGAAAATATTGTATTACACTTGTATGTGGTGGTTGTCGTTGTGTGCCGTGATTCTATGATTCTACTACCAATTCATGGCAACCCTAGAGACTGACTTCCAAAAAGTTCTAATATTAATAGGATTTCAGTCAACACCAATAACACAGCTGTAGGTCAGAAAAATACTTGGGGGCAGGATTTTGATTGCTTTATTTCAATGGAGACATGGAATTAACTGTGGAATTTAAATCCATTTCCGTGAAAATTAGAGAAATTACCATCAAAATTATTTATCACTTGCGTCTAACCCTTATTAATCTAGCATATATCTCTTTAAAATCTTCAGGATTATATTCAAGGGGATATAGAAATCTGGGACCCTTTTTCCACATGTGGCGGGACTGCCTGGAAATAGTTAAATTCTGGGCTTTCATATGCAATGCAATTGAACTTGTTACTAATAAAAAATTGTCTTGATTTGTCCTTCACATTACTAAATTGCTTTGTCAGTAACCGTGTAAAGGTGATTTATGAAGACTCAATCATGTTCCCATTGGTAACAGTATGTCAAGAAATAGCCAATTAATGGAAATGCATAAAAGAGTTAACTCTCAGCAGTAGGCATAAATGACGGAGCTTCGGAGCTACCACACACATTCTTTGGAAGGTACACCGGAATGATCTTGAATTCTTGATCAATATTTGTGGGTCCTTTCAGAGAGATGTTGGTAGATTTTTAAATTTTTTATTTTTTGCCTCCATTCTTTGGTAAGGAGGGAAGATGTTCCTTTTGTGTTATATTTTCTTCAGCAGATAAGACAATTGGGAAGTGGACTTTTTGACTCTCAGGGTTGTTTGACTTTTCATATTGGTTGCCTGACTGTTCCTCTGATGTGACATATGATGAAACAAATTTGTTTTAATATATATTTTTTTTAAAAAACATGTTTTTTAAAAAATAAATTATAGAGGCACATGTTGTGCAAAAACATTTTTGGGTAAAGTACAAAGCCCTCCCCTCCAGCAAAAAGTGCACATTTTATTTGCTAATACTGCTGCTGCTGGGGGGAAAAGGGCCCAAATCCTGTAGTGTTTTACTACTCACGAAAGGGCGAAAAGTTTTAGGATTTGCTGACTGTCTGTTGCACATCTAGTCATACAATTTATTGTGCAACCAGGGCATGGCCAGATGTGTGATGGAGAACTGGTAAAAACATCAGACCCAGTTGCTCATTTGCCCTTCTATGATCCCATAACCCAAATGGGTTCTGTCCTAGGTCTTTTCCCTCTTTTGCAGAAGTGAAAAAAATCTCATAGTGGCGGACATCCCTCATCCCCCAAAAGGAAGTCAGTGTGTCAAGACACCCATTTTCATTGAGGACAAGGAAAGCTGGGTGTATTTCCTACCTCCCTTGGGGAAAATAGTTTATTGAAAAATGTTGCATAGGACAGCAATATCAAAATGTCTGTCAGAAACTGTCAAGAATTCTAGAGATTGAGTTTGAAACATCTGAGACTAGGAACTTGTCTAGTGATTATTAGAAACTTGTATGCAGGTTTCAAAGCCCTGTTCAGATGGTGGAAAGGTAATAAGAGTCTACAGTATTGGACCCTGTGATTGGCAGGCTGCATTAGGTTGATGTCTTGGCCAGACCTATTATTAATACCAGATGCCTGAAATCCAATCTTTGTCTCTCCGGTGCCCTTCATCTTCCCTGCTGAAGCCACTGATCTCAATGACCCTGAGTTGGTGGCATGTCTAGAAGTAGATAAAGCAACCCATAATCCCAGTGTTGCCTTAATGGACAAGCGAGGGAAACCTTCTTTCCATGGAATCCCTTCTGTGATTTTCCAAGTTTACTGATGAGTGGAGACATTGCAATTTGAGGGAAACTACTATAACACTTCATTACACAACAGGATGGGAAATAACGGTACCACTTCATTCCTCATAAAGAGTCCCTCTATCCCTACAATGTTATTTAGGACTTCTCTCATCCAGTCACCCCAAGAGGAAGTATTGAGCAAATGTGGACAGAGAGTTGTTTTCTTTATCCCAAAATGAGGTTTTGTAATGCCATGGAAACCCAGTTGCTTGTTTCAGTAACATTTCATATTCCATGCAATCTCATAAGCTTGTCAGGGTCTCATAACAGAAGTCTGCCTAGTTGCTTTAAATTCCCATTTTAATAGGTTAGCTGAAGAAATAGTCATCTGTCGAAGTTCAAGAGACCCCCTTTGCTCCGCTAATCACTTGGTGGCTTTTTTTCTGCAGAGATCACTACACCGGGTCACTGTAATGAATATATTTTTGGGGCACTAGAAAATGGACTATTAGTCAAGGATTCTCATTATAGTTCAGTCAAGTGCTATGCAGAGTGCTCTGCAGTTAACGCCTTTTGAAACTTGGTGGTTAGAGAGTTTGAAATAAACAGGGCTGTAGCCAGCTGCACTGAATACTCTGACACTGGTATGTTTCTAAGTAAACATCCATAGGATGGTGGTATAGGAAGCAAATTTCATGCTGGGATAAAAACGTCTAGCATTTCCTCCAAAATTCATGTGTAGCCCTGTCATATGAGCAATAGGTGCCAAACCAACTCCTGAATATGCTTTTGATGGCAGGAGAAAGGCATATGGTATGGGCAGCAGCCCACAAATACACCACTGGGAAGTATGAGGTGTTTTGCCTCAGTCATGATGTACCTCAATAATATCCATGCGATTTGAAGGGCACAGCGTTGGTTGTGGAGGAAAAACATGGAAAGGAAAAGAAAAACTACAAATGCAAGGAAGGGATTTACAAAACTGAAGGCAATGCATAAAGTCTATGAGCTTTTTCAGGGGCCAAATGAGAATCCAGACGCCTATCTGGAGAGACTTTACAGCAGAGGTCCCCAACCCCCGGTCCGCGGCCCTGTGCCGGTCCGTGGCCTCAGCCGGACCAGGCTGCCGAGACAGACCTCCCGCCCCCCCCGCACGCACTCACCCCCGCACAGCCCGTTTGCGCCTGCGCGCGTGCTCCAGCATGCCCGTGCGAGCGCTGCACTGCCGTTTCTGCATGCGCACGAGCGCAAGCGCGCCCAGACAAACGCTGCACTGCCATTTGTGCATGCGCATGGGGACACGCGTGCACCTGTGCGAGCGCCACGCTGTCATTTGCGCATGTGCACGAGCGCTCACGTGCATGTGCAAATGGTGGCGCGGCACTCGCATGGGTGCACGTGAGCGCAGGGGGTGCCCCGCCTTCCCCAGCCAGTCTGCAGACCGAAAAAAGTTGGGGATCGCTGCTTTACAGGACCTTCAGACAATATACCAGTCTAGTTTAATTATGCAGGCTACACATTGTCCCAGTGAGCTGGGACAGAAGGATGGAAAGCTGTGTCAACCTCGAGCCAGCTACCTGAGCCCATGATTGAACACTGATCGTGAGCAGGGTCTTCACTGAAGTACTGCAGTTTAACTACTGCACCACGAGGCTCCTTGTTCCAAAGGTAGGTTGCTGCAGAAGGAGATAGGGAAAGAGGAAAGACAACACACACACATATCAAAACAGACTTGATTAAAAAGTCCTTCTATTTCCAACGTGTCTTGAGTTGTGACGGAGGCGGTATCAGAGCTTTCAACCATGGGTTGTATGGGTGGATATGTGTGACTCTTTCTGCAGACTGCCATTGGCTGCTTGGCCTAGAATGCATAGGGTGTGATGCCATGGCATATGACATAGTGCCACTTGCAAGGCATTCTGGGCAATGCAGCTGGCAGAAAACTGTGAACAGTCCTGTATGGTTGCATCCAGCATCAGATGTTTTAAAGAAAAAGTATGTAAAGCAAACTTCAGGGTGGGAAAGTAAAAAAAAAAAGTAGCAATTCCTTTCCCAAAATTCTCACAAAATTTCTTCACCCAAAGAAATTAGTAAAAAAAGTTGAGGGTGTTTCCATAGGCCAAAATAATAATGCCAGGAAATTGGGGTCGGGATTTCACTCAGGCATATGTAAAACCATTAAGATGAAGCTTCTATTCTGAAGAGAATATTGCTTTGACAAAATTCACTTTTTTTCTACCAAGTGAAGCAACATGAAGAAGTGACAAACTATTCTTTTGGATATTAATTAAACTGATACACACTTGTTCTGCAGATTATGGAGCTGCTGTTTCTTCATTCATGTCAGAAGCACTCCAAGAGTACTTTCAGAGTGGAAGGATCAGCTGACAGGTGCTGTCACTGCCCAAGGCCCCATCCATGTCCCCCATTACGGAGGTCAAGCCCATGAATTTATACACAGATGTAAGCTTCTCTGTATTCAATGGGTGCAGATGGACAGAAGAATGTATCCTAACAGCTTATATTCATACTAAGGCCAGGTATGGGGTGGGGGTGGGGCAGGAGGACCCCTGCTGGGATGTGTGCCTCGGCACATCCACTTAATTCGACACTCCACAACAAATGCCTTGAGCTATGAGAGCATTAGAAAAGAATTGAAACAGCAGAACATGAAACACCTAATGCCTAGCTGACTAATATGCAAAAGATCTGATAGAATGCTCATACAGGCCTCATCCATGATTGTAATGTGTTCTTTCATTCACTCAAATGAAGGAAAGGGAATCAATGGCTCTCCGAGTCTTGCTGGACTTCAGTTCCCATCATTAAATGCTGCTGACTATATTGGTTAGGACTAGAGATGGGCATGAACCAGCACAATGGTGGTTCATGAAACATGATGGTTCGTGGTTTGTCGGTGTCTACGAACCACAAACCATGCCAATTTTTTTTTATTTTAATGAACCAGCTCGTTTGGTTTGGACCCATATCTAAATGAAAGGGGCCCCTTTCTGTGTAGGTTAGATTAGGCATCCTTCAGTCTCGAGAGACTATGGTAACGTGCTCTGTATGGAGGACTTGGAACAGCGTCTAGTGTGGCTGAGAAGGCCAATTCGAGAGTGACGATCCCTTCCACACTGAAGACAAATACAATCTGTCCCCTGTTCAGCTCCCTGATTTTGCTGCTTTCGGGACTGCCTCTTTGCCTCGGCCTGCTGGACAAGGGTCTCTTCAAAATGGGAGAGGCCATGATGCACCGCCTCCCTCCAGGCTGAACGCTCAGATGTCAAGGCTTCCCATCTGTTGAGGTCCATTCCTAAGGCCTTCAGATCCCGCTTGCAGATATCCTTGTATCGCAGCTGTGGTCTCCATCTGGGGCGATTTCCCTGCACTAATTCTCCATACAGGAGATCTTTTGGAATCCGACCATCAGCCATTCTCACGACATGCCCGAGCCAACGTAGACGCCGCTGTTTCAGTAATGTATACATGCTAAAAATTCCAGCTCGTTCTAGGACTACTCTATTTGGAACTTTGTCCTGCCAGGTGATACCAAAAATGCGTCGGAGACAACGCATATGGAACGTGTTCAGCTTCCTCTCCTGCCATGCACAAAGGGTCCAGGACTCACTGTAGTACAGGCGTGTACTCAGGACACAGGCTCTATAGACCTGGATCTTGGTATATGCCGTCAACTTCTTATTAAGCCATATTCTCTGTGTAGGTTAGCTATACAGAAATCCCCATTCATGGGTTTCCCATTTTGTACTCCTCTTTCATGGACCCCAGCATCTATCGTACTTCATCCAGGCCTTCCCCTCTGCCAGTAGGCTGTCTGGGGCCTACTTCCTGCCCCAGTGCTTCCTGGGAGGCTTAGGGTGTTGTGGGAAGTGTAGTTTTGTTGCCCAATGAGCTATATATAGGGGACCCTCAAAGAACTACACTTCCCACAATACCCTAAGCCTCCCAGGAAGCAGTGGGGCAGGAAGTAGGCCCCAGACAGCCTACTGTCCAACTTAGCTGGGCAGCATGACAGTGGCAGAGGCAGAGGCAAAGGCCCAGAGCAATAAGTGCTGGGGCCCCTGAAGGGGGATTTTCAGTGGGGAAACAAAGTGAAACAAAACACCAATGATTAAAAAGTTCAGTGTTTCATTTCACTTTGTGAACATGCAGTTCCCCACAAAATGAGCTGTTTTTTTGGGTTTGTTTGTTTGTTTGTTCATGGTTCATTTCATGCCCATCTCTAGTTAGGACCTCCAGCCAAACAACATCTGGATGACCACAGCTCTGTTCTGTGCAAGAAAGGTGAGAATCGTAGCTTCAAGCGGAATGATCTAATCTTCCCTGATTTGTAATCCATTTCATCAAAAGAGCTGAATCGAACCAGCCTAAATTGGGCCTGCCCTAGGTGCTTGTATCACCAACTTGAGATAAACTGAGCAAGCTTGCTTGAAAACTGATATACTGCTTTTCCTCTGGTTACTCTCAAAATGTGTTGGCTGTGGTCTGAAAACAGAAGTCAGCTTTAGGGCTGACAGGAGAATCCCCTCATCTCTTTCTTCCCTAAATCTACCTTAGGGAAGAATATTCCCCATCATCTATCATCATGATTTCTATTACTCTTTCACTGAAATCATTTTTTTACGTGAACCTGTAAAGTGGTCTTCCCCAGCTTGGTGAATAGGGATGGGATTTTTGATTTTCTGGACTACAAAACCCATAATTCTCCTACCTTTGTTGTTGCTATGAACCATCAAGTCGGAATGGACTAATAGCAATCCTAATAGAGCTTTCAATGTAATTGAGATATTTAAGGAGTGGCTTTACCAGGTTCACACCCCTAGTGAGTTTCCATGGCTGAGTGCACATTCAAACCCAAGTCTTCTGAGTCCTAATCTGTCTTTCTATCCACTATACCCACTTACTTTACAGACTCCTAAATATAATGGATCTGGAAGGTCTAAATGTGAATACTTTGAGGTTAGCTCTGCTCAACCTTCCAGCTTAAAAGGAAAGCTTCCAGCTACCACTAGGACAGGAAAAAGAAGCTTGGATGGAGCTAAGCCTCAAAGCCTTCCAGTTTAGACCTTTCTCTCAGGTGCATCATATTTTGGTATCTGTAAAATAGAACTCCCAGAATGCAGAATTACGGTGTTTGTAGTCCAGTAATTAGAAAAATCCCATCTCTATTGGCAAACTCCAGCAGTATATTGAACCATGAATCTCATCATCTCCAGCTGCCATGGCCATTCAGGATGACGGGATCTGAACTCTAACACAACAAAGTTGAGGAAGGCCAGCAATTGAGTTTTCAGGAAGGAAGCCAGAAAAGCCGACATATTCTGCCCAAAGTACCAATGAATTAATAAAATGTTATGATTAAAACAACAGCCTTCCATGTACATTCCAGGAGCTTCATTAGTTACTCCTCCACATGTTTTCTTCTGTACCCCACTAATCCCTATGTCATTAAAAGGTGTGCTCTGCTGTGCCAGCTGCCTCATATATGGAGGAGCTCAAGTCAGATTAAGCTACAGGCTGACCTGACAGGTAGTACTAACACAATATAAAGAAGCCAAGAGGAATAAATTACTTTGCAGAAGAAGTCAATGTTGATAAATCCAGACAAATCCTATTTTAAGACATAGTTTAATTTAGGAGACAGTGTGAATGAATAAGAGAGAGAGAGAGAGAGAGAATAAACCTTAGGTCTGGTTTATTTAGTTTCATGTTGCAACTATACTCTACATTCTGAGAAAATAAAAAACTGGCACTCAAAGACTCCTTAGACCAATTTTCTTCAGTGAGACTAATCAATATTGGATTTAATTTAACAGAGATCTATTTGGAGTTAATATCCCTTAATATCTTGTCTTTCTCCTTAGTTTCTCTCTGTGGAAAGTGTTTTTGCCATTAAAGAATATGACCAAATCCATAAACACCACAGAACTGCAGAAAATGTTAGAAAAGTACAGCCAAGCTTGTACAACAAAGGAAGAAAGCCCAAGAGACTATTTGCCAAGAAGACGCCAAAGAGGCAGAACCACCTAGGGTTTCCTAGGCGTCCTTTTCTTTGTATTATCTGCACAATTGCTTCCTTTCCCACAGGCTCACACACAACTTAGGTTGTTTCAGACCCAAAGAATGTCCTTAGCAAATGCTGGCAAATTATTCAAAAAGGATATGAAACAAAATTTATATTCACCTCCACTGGCCAAATTCAATTGGTACAAAAATCCTCAGCATGGAGAAAACCATGTTGTTCCTGTTGTTGTTGTTACATGTCATCAAGTTGCCTCCAACCTGTGCTAACTACTATGAATGAGTGATCTCCAAAAGGTCCTACTCTCCACAGCCTTGCTCAGCTCTTAAAAACTTAAGCCTTTGGATAGAGTCAATCGACCTCATATTTCTTTTCCTGCTACCCTCAACTTTTCCCAGTATTATTGTCTTTTCTAGAGAATCCTGCCTTCTCATGAGGTGCCCAAAGTATGACACCTTCATCATTTTTGACTCCAGACATAGTTCAGCCTTGATTTGATCTGTTGTGGTGGTGTGCCATCAAGTCGTCTCTGACTTATAGCAACTCCATGAATGTAGTAGTAGTAGGCATCCTTCAGTCTCGAGAGACTAATGGTAACGTGCTCTGTATGGAGGTCTTGGAACAGCATCTAGTGTGGCTGAGAAGGCCAATTCGAGAGTGACAATCCATGAATGAGCAATCTCCAAAATGTCCTGTTCTCAGCCGCCCTGTTCAGCTTTTGTACACTCAAGCGGTGGGTCTTTTAGGGAGTCAATCCATCTCATATTGGGTCTTCCTCTTTTCCTGCTGCCTTCCACTTTTTCCAGCATTACAGTGGACCCTCGACTTACGGAATTAATCCGTATTGGAACAGTGGCCGCAGGTCGAAAAGTCTGTAGATCGAGAGTCCATTTCCCATAGGAATGCATTGAAAACCTATTAATCCGTTCCGGCAGAAGGAAAAAATACCCCCCTCCAAAAAAATTAAAATAACAGCAACAGTGGAGCAAGTCCCACGCTGGGACTGCCAAAAAAAAAAAAATCACCAAAAAACAAAACGACACAGAAACATACCCCCCAGCCCAAATCTACCCTCCAAAACCCACCCAGAACAACTTTTTAAAAAGAAAAAACAGCAGCACCTTACCAGTCTGAAGCCTCCGCGCTTGCAAAGCCATGCTTACTCGCGAGTAGACCCACACCTTTGGTGGTGCTTACACGCGAGTAGACCCCCGCCTTTGGCGGCGCTTACTCGCGAGTAGACCCACGCCTTCGGGTTCAAAGGTTCTCATCTGTCCTTTACAATTTTAAGTGCACTTGGAAAGCAGGAGCTCTCTCAACTGCGACACACCCTACACACAGTCATGGCCGACAGACCTACAGCACAAAGAAGCAGCCTCGGCGCCACCTATAGTTAGAAAGTTGAATTGCCCGCCTTTTCCCCCTGCCTATTTCTGTTCTTATGTCGATTCTCTGGCTGGAAGTCGAAGTGACATTTTGCGGCTGGAGAAGTCTGTAACTTGAAAAGTCCATAAGTGGAGCCGTGCATAAGTCGAGGGTCCACTGTATTGTCTTTTCCAGAGAATCCTGCCTTCCCATGAGGTGACCAAAGTAGGAGAGCCTCAGTTTCAGCGTTTCTTACTCCAGAGACAGTTGATTTGATTTGATCTAGGACCCACTTGTTCATCCTTTGAGCAGTCCTGGATCTCTGCAAAGCACTCCTCCAACACCACATTTCAAACAAATTGACTTTTTTCCTGTCAGCTTTCTTGACTGTCCAGCTATAAGAGTGTGGATGATCTTGGTCTCCAGTGACAGATCCTTACACTTGATGATATTTCCTATTTTCTCCTTAGTTTCTCCTTCATTGATGCCATTTTGAGTCTCAGTCTTCTGATTTCTTGGCTACAGTCTTCAATTTCTTCATTGTCACCATTAAAATTGTAGTTTTTCTGTAGTCATGTTTTTTGTCTTCATTATGTTCAATTGCAGTCCTGCTTCAGCATTTTCTTCTTCCTTTACTTTCATTAAAAGTCATTTCAACTCATTACTGCTTTCTGCCAGTAAGATGGTATCATCTGCATATCTTAGATTACTGATGTTTCTTCCACCAATTTTCACTCCTCCTCCTCCTCAATCTAGTCTGGCTTTCTGTATGATATGTTCTGTGTACAGATTGAACAGGTAAGGGGATTAAATGCATCCTTGTCTGACATCTTTGCTATAGGAAACTATTCTGTCTCTCCATATACTGTCCCAATGGTTGCTTTATGTCCACAATACAACTGATGCATCAGGACAATCAAGTGTTGAGGCAAACCCATTCAGATCCACCCATAGTTTTTCATGATCCACATAGTCAAAAGCTTTGCTGTAGTCTATAGAGCATAGACTGATGTTCTTCTGATCTTCTTTGGTGCGCGCCAACATCCAGCAGATATTTGCAATATGATCTTGAATACCTCTTCCATTTTGGAACCCAGCTTGAACATCAGGCACTTTTAACTATATATAAGGTAAAAGCCTTTGTTGCAACACATTGAGCATCACTTTATTTGCATGAGAAATTAAAGCAATGGTCATATAGTTACCGCTAGAGATGGGGGTATTTGTATTTGTATATGAATACAAATATCCCCCCACAGGTGCAGATAACAAGGGTCCGGCCCCCTGGGGCCAGACTGACCACTCACAAGTCCGCCGCTGCTGCTAGCTCCACAGTCCATTCCTATTGCTCCGGAGCTCGCGATAGATTAGCCACTCTTCGACCTGGCAGAGAAGCTTGTCATCCCGCCTTCTGCCAGGAGTGGCTAATCCATCATGAGCAACAGAGCAATAGGAATGGACTGTGGAGCTTGCGGCAGCGGCGGAATCGTGAGTGGTTGGTTATCTGCACTCGTTATCTGCACCCTCGTTATCTGCACCTGTGGGGGGATATTCGTATACGAATACGAATACCTCCATCTCTAGTTACTGCATGTCTTGGCATCTCCTTTCTCAGGGGCTGGAATGTACATTAAACATTTCCAGTCTGTGGGCCTTAATTTTGTTTTCCATATTTGTTGGCATATTCTTGTTAGCATTTTGGTTTGAAATAGTTCTATTGGTAATCATCTTTCTCTGGTGATTTATTTCTTCCTAGTGGTTTCAGAGCTGCTTTCGCTACTTGCCATATATTAAATATGAGGAATGCCTCAGAAAAAGGAGGTGGGAACCATAATTCATCACCACAACCTTAATGGTTTAAATTTTAAAGAGTGAAATACACAAAGGCCTGGGTCCAGGTGAATCTGTCAGTTCAGATTTCCCCCACCCCTAAAAATGTTTATGTCACTTTCAAGCTCTATTGATTATGAGTATGAAAGAATGTTTTGTAAAATCTTGATTTATAATTAAAATGAAATTCTTTCCCATTCCTACTCTCAATCCCTCATAAATAGCAAACCACAGTCTTCTCTCTCCTGTATGAAGTTGTAATAAACGCTCTATTCACAATATTTTGTTTACAATTTTGTTAACTTGCATATAAACTAACAGAAGGATGAACTTTTGAATCTCAGTAAGCCATTTAGTAACGCAATGATGTGAAGAAATCTCTCTGGTCTCTGTTCTGGTTAAGAACAGGCTATCTTGACACTTTGTCTGGCAAGGATTCTGTTACCCTCTCAGAAATTTTTACCCTTAGTGTAGGAGCAGGAAAACAAGCACATTTTTCTGTTGTGTTTTCCTCAATCTGTAGAAAATGTGGAAGTGCAAGACTAGTACCTTTCCTCTGAGTGTTTGTGCTTGCACGCATGCATGCACTCCCTCACAGAACAAGTGCAAAAAACAAAACAGAGTCAGGCCCAAGGAACCCAGTGCTCCTCTATTTGTTAGTTCCTGCAAAGTAGCAATCGTTATCACATTTTCCAATAAATATGTTTGTTAGAAATCTGCAGCAATTAGTCTCACAAAACTCACATAATCTCTCCAAGACAGCAAAAAATAAAAATAAAATAAAAAAGAAAAGAAAAAGAAAAAAAATTCTTGTGATTTTTGAGAATTTTTTTTGCACTTCTTCATCAACCTCACGAGGATGAACCAGATCAGGATTTACTGTAATTTTTGAAGAAGTGACTTTTAGTTATAGTAAAAGAGCCCATCAAGCAGATAGATTTAGCATAGACCCCCATCCCTGGTGCTATATGAAAATGTTCATTTTGCTTGTTTAAATGTGGGGGCTCATTAAGGCAATAAATCTCCCTCAACATTAGTCTAAAACAGTAGAATTATAGATTCTGTACAGTAAACTGAGATCAGTTACTACAACTTTGCTTTCAGGAAACCCTCCGGTTTCTCTTCAGATTGTATAAATTAGAGATGGGGGTATTCGTATATGAATACAAATATCCTCCCACAGGTGCAGGTAACGAGGGTCTGAACCCTGAAAGTGACCTTGGTCAGACTAGGGATTATGTTTTTTTGTTTCTTACTCCAAATCCCAGATTTCTCCATTCTGGGAGTTCTACCTGCCAGATCCACCTGTAAATTGTGCTCACCTGAAGATAGGCTGAGCTGGAAGGCTTCATGGCTTGGGATAGGTGGAGTTCTGGCCTAATTTCCTGTTAGAAAAGGAAGTTGCCCTGGTGTTTGCAGGAACTCCTTTTCTAATAGGAGTTCTGAGACCAAGCCAGAATTTGGCCTGTCTTGGGCCATGACAGCCTTTCTCCAGTTGAACACAATTTAAGTGTGGGTCTGGCAGAGGAAACTCTCAGAATGGAGAGTTGTGGGATCTGGAGTAAAAACAAAAAAAGCACAACAAATTAATGGCACATGCCTAGTTCTGATGTACCTCAGAGGGACAGTGAAGTAGGGAAGTAGGAGGTTAAAATAGGAAGGGTAAAAGTAGGAAGATGGTGGACATTTAGGGGATAATGGATGAAAGAAGAGACACATGCACACCACTTCACTGGAGAATATAATTCATGAATGAAATGAATAAATATGCTAAAGTCAAGTATCAGATTATTTTTATGCAATGTATGAGATTAAATAAATATGCTATTCAAGACTGTTATATTTTGCAATTACTCTTATGTTTTTTACCACTATGTTTAATCCTCCCCCTACTTATGACTATGTTTCATTGACTATACTAGTATATATACATGTATATTCCTAGGGCAAGCTAGTTGTTCATGTAAGTCTTAGAAAGTTGATGCAGAGATGATGAAATAAGAAAAAGGAGAAGGAAGGAGGGACACACAAACATTATCTCAAGGTAAATCAGGCTCAGCAAATATCGCTGTAATAAACACATATTTATCCATTTCCAATCCAGTGACAAATATTCCCTGCATTCATATTACATCTACAAATCTAAGTAAATATGAGCATGCTGCCAAATTCAGTAATATAAATTCCAGTGACCTCACAGGCATTCCCCATATGTATATATTTAAAAAAATTGAAAAGGGGACAGAATGCAGTTTTATACGCTGCTGGGACAGCCCATGGGTTAAAAAATAGTACAGGATTTTGGAGGGGGGGAGGATGACTTGCGTGTCTAGATTTTCAGCACAACATTTTAGGAAAAAAACATCATTTTTTTTCATCTTAAAGCCATTAATTCACTGTAAAACTGATTGGATTTTATCTGATAATGACATCTTCCGTTGCTCTGAGATGATTGCTTGTTGAATTAATGGGATCTTTAAAATACAATAAAGGTAGCAAATTGAGTATGTGGAGTTAAAAAAGAAATTGCAGTTGATCAAAGTGCTATACATTCAAAATCTGGGACTCGCTTTTAATAGGTATGCCCTGGTTTATGTCTTTATGCTAGCAGCCCACAAGAAATATAGTTGCCAACATGCGGGAGGTGTCCCTGTTGGTGCTTCTGCCCAAGGAGCAAACATATCTAAGTGTCAGGCCATGGACCCATTGTGGGGCTCACAATCTAATCCCATTAAAGGTTTGAACTCACAGAAATCAGTGGGCTTTAGTGTACCCACTTATTCAAGGGATCTCTCTCTCTCTCTCTCTTTCTTTTAAAGGCCTATATGCCACTTTTCAAGATAAGTTCTCCCAAGGCAAGGTATTACAAAGCTGAAGAAAGAAGAACAATAATTAGATAGTAAAAATCCACATTAACTGTTCATACCACATTGCACAATAGATGCAATGGCCTCAACTGATTCCAACCTAATTATAAGCCAAAAATAAATGGGTGAGTCTTTAGGACCAACTCAAAATCCTGTAAAAATTGGTCTGTGTACCATGCTATGAGGCTATGTATATGTATAAGGATGTGTATGCAAATGCCTATGTCTATATATTGCAAATAGAGATGGGGATGAATAAAAAAAATGGTGATTCATTTTGATCCGTTATTTGTCAAGGTTAACAAATCAACGAATATACGAATATTCTTCGACGAATTGACGAATCGATCAGTCGATTTGTCTGCACTTTAAATGGCTATAACACTGGCTCCCAATGACCTAGACACACCAAATTTGCAGGGAAGCTTCCTCAGATGCATTTGTACAACTACTGAAAGCTTGGTGAACATTGGATCACGGACCCCCGAGTTATATAGTCACAAAGAGGACCACCCAGGAAAGCTCCCCCCAGGTACTTAGAGAATCCAGAATCACAACAGAGCTTCCTATGTCTTTTCCCAACATGCCTGCCAACTTTGGTGAAGATTGGATATCAGAACTTTGAGTTATTCACCCACAAATTGGGTCCCCCCAGGAGAGTTTACCACACGGCAGAGAAGCCCATGGCATTGAGGGAGTTATATTTAGCCCCAGCAGAATGAGGCATGCATGAGGCATTGAGTTTGTCTTCAGCTCAGCACAACATTACATTTGCCAGTGAAGTAGAGTTTGCCCTCAGGAGGACTGGAGGCAAGGAGGTATTTGGCAGCACAGCAGGCTTTTTGGCTCCGTCGGGCACTGAGGAAGTTGGCAGCAGGAAAACAGGCTCTTTTGGCCCCATCGGGCACTGAGGGAAAAGGCAGCAGGAAAGCAGGCTTTTTGGCCGCATTGGGCACTGAGGTAGTTGGCAGCAGCAAAGTACCGTGTCTTGCCCCATCGGGCACTGAGGCAAAAGGCAGCAGAGCAGACTCTGGTCTTCTTCAGCAACATCAGATTAGCCTGCAAAGGAAAGGTTTTTGCCCCCAGGAGGCAACTGAGGTTGCTTGCAACTTCCAACAGCACCAGCAGCATCATCAGATGAACAGGGTCGGTGCTACTAACAGCGGTTAATCCATGGGGCTGCGGGGCTGTTGGAAACAGATCAGCTCTGCAATCTGAAGTCAGGCGATGGGGCGATGGGGAAACAAAGATGCTCATTTGGAACTGGAAAGCTGGGGATTGCTTGCAACTTGGTTGCTGAGACCGCCCGGATATGATAAAGATAGCCCTCGGAGGTTTGGGGGGGCTTAGACAGGCCGGCCCCCTTGGCACAGGTTGAAAACCAAACGAGCTCTGCCGTCTGAAGCCGGGCGATGGGATGACGCCTGGACAGGCTTTGGGTGGGGCTGAGACAGGCCCTCTTTGGCGCGGGGGACGCCCGGACATGGACAGGCTTTGGGTGGGGCAGAGCCTGGCCTAGGAGACTCACCTGTCAACCAACGTCTAACTAGACTTGCTGACAACCTTCAAAGAAAGAAAGATGCTTGGGTTGAAAACCAGACGAGCTCTGCCGTCTGAAGCCAGGCAATGGGGTGATGCCTGGACAGGCTCGGATGGGGCAGAGCCCGGCTTTGGGTGTGCCAACATGGCCAGACAGCCCTCTGTCTTGGCACATTATGGGCATCACCCAACACTTTGCTCTTGTACACTTTAGTTGTACAAGAGCAACTATTTATTCATTTTTCTTACTGCTCAGTCTGGGTCTGCCAAGAGAGCTGGACGGCCCTCTTCGCTTGTTCGGGGGTGCCGAGACCGGCTCTGGGTGTGCCAGCCAAAAGGGTTAGATGGCCCTCTTGGCATGTTCGGGTGATGCGCAGACAGGCTTTGGGTGGGGCAGAGCCTGGCTGTGCTGCTACTACAGCGGTTAATCTGCGGGGCCGCTGGTGAGCTGAGCTGAGCTAATTCGTTTGGGTAGTTTGTTCCAACTTCTGCCTACCTACTGAGTTGGCATGGGACTGAAAGCAGAGTGTGTTGCCCCATCGGTCACTGCGGTAGTGGGCAGCAGCAAAGTACCGTGTCTTGCCCCATCGGGCACTGAGGAAGTTGGCAGCAGCAATGTAGAGTGTGTTGCTGCATCAAGCACTGAGGTAGTTGGCTCCAAAGTAGGTGGGAAAGCATGTCTTAATAGGCATCGGGCACCGAGGCAATTGGCAGCAAAGTAGGCTTTGCCCATTGGGTGTGTAGTGGCAGAAATCTTTAAAAATCGATGAGCAAGAGGGTGGCGTTTACCATCAAGGTGGTATATGAATCACAAGCCTCCAGAAAGAATTAATTATTTAGTCAAGTATGCTGTTTTTGACTACCAGGAAGGGCTTGGGTCGGCCCAGGCCTCTTGGCACGGGGAAGCCAGGAGGACAGCTTTGGAAAACCAGATGATCAGCTCTGCAGTTTGAAGCCGTGCGATGGTGTTGTTTGTTTTGTTATTGATGAAGAAAAGGGATGGTGGTTGTTGTTGGCACAAGATAAACTCTGTCTGCAGTCTCAAGCCGTGCGATAGGGCGATGCCTGGACAGGCTTTTGGGCCCCATTGGGGCACTGAGGTAAGTTGGCAGCAGCAAAGTAGAGTGTGTTGCCCCATCAGGCACTCAGGCACACGGCAGCCGGAAAGCAGGCTCTTTTGGCCCCATCGGGCACTGAGGGAAAAGGCAGCCGGAAAGCAGGCTTTTGGGCCCCATCGAGGCACTGAGGTAAAAGGCAGCCACAGGAGACTCTCATCTTCTTCTTCTGCAACATCACATTTGCCTGCAAAGTTACTTGAGTTTGTCCCCAGGAGGCAACTGAGGTTGTCAAAGCAGCAGCAACAGCAGGAGAATAGGGTCCGACTGCAAGGTGCTACTAACGGCAGTTAATCAGGGTGGCCGCTGGGCTTCTCAAGTGGAAGATCAGCAGTTTGAATCCATGCAATGGGGTGACCTGAGCTCTTGTCCCTTGTTCCTGCTTCTGCCTACCTACTGAGTTAAACTGCTGCTGAGCCACTAGGCTTGTTGATCAGAAGGTCTGCCAACCTACTCAGGCAGTAGCCCGAGTGGACTTTGGAGCACCGTGTTGGCATGGGACGGCAGGACAGGCATTGGGTGGGACAGAGCCCGGCCCTCTTGGCATGGGGATGCCCGGACAGGTTTGGGGGGGGCAGAGGAAAAGGAAGAGGTAGAGGCAAAAGGAAGGAAGCAAAAGGAAAGAAGACTCTTGTCTTCTTCAGCACAAAGGTAGTTTAGTTTGCCCCCAGGAGGCAACTGAGGTTGCACAACTGCAGCAACAACAGCAGATGAATAGGCTTCAAGGTGCTACTAACGTAACGGCGGTTAATCCACGGGGCCGCTGGTGAGCTGAGCTCCCGTAGTTTGTTCCAAGTTCTGCCTACCTACTGAGGCTGTAGAATAGCTAGGAAGCTGGAATGAACAGTCTGCCAATTTTGGGTGGCCCTGAGACAGGCCCTCTTTGACACAGGGGATGCCTGGACAGGCTTGAGGGGGGGGGGGCTTGAGACAGGCCTGGTTGGCACTTGGATGCCCAGACAGGCTTGAAAGCAGACTCTTGCCTTCTTTGGGAACATCACATTGCCTGCATAGTTAAGTTTGCCCCCAGGAGGCAACTGAGGTTGCACAACAACAGCAACAACAGATGAATAGGGTGGTGCTACTAATGTAATGGTGGTTAATCCATGGGGCCGCTGGGCTTCTTGAGGGGAAGATCAAATCCATGCAACGGGGTGAGCTGAGCTCCCATAGTTTGTTCCAGGTTCTGCCTACCTGAGGCAGTAGGAAGCTGGAATGAACAGCCAGGAATTAGGAATGAAGCCCGAGTGGACTTTGAAGCACTAATGTAGCCCTTTGAATAAGCAGGCAGGCAGACAGGAAAGAACTTGGCCCAATGAGGCAACTTCACCCAGCAGACAAGATTTGGAAGGCCCTTGGCCCGATTCTTGGCACAGAATAAGCAGCAGGCAAGCCCAAGGCAGCTGGAGAGGGATGCAGGATTTGGGGCCAATTTGGCCCAAGGAGGCTGGAATTGATGCCCGGTGAGGTGGGGGGGGGGACCCCCGCACAGGTTGCACATAGCAGCAACATAGACTGTGGCACTGCGGGTTAAACCGCTGAGCCACTGGGCTTGTCCATCAGAAGATCAGCACTGCAGTTTTAATCTGTGTGACAGGGTGAGCTATGTCCTGTTGCTTTTCACCCAGCTTCTGCCAGCCTTCTGGGGCAGTAGAGAAGGCTAGGAAGCCGGAATGAACAGGCATGAATAATTGGAATGAAGCCCAAGGAGGCTGGAATCATGAAATACGTATAAATATGCATTTCCGAGATTTTTCAGAATAAATGAATCAGCGGATACTGATCCTGGAGATAGGGAGGGACATATCACACACAGCACATCTCAGGAGGAGGGAGCACATTAGTCAGGTTTGGGTGGGCCTGAACCTGGCCCTCTTGGCACAGGGACGCCCGAGGAGGGTAGGACGCTGAAGTCAGCAAGCAGCATTCGAGAATCAAGCCTGAGGAAGTTGGAATGAGCACACAGGCCTTTTGGAAGTGGAAGGAGCTGCAGGACTCGGAAAGTTGTCATGTAGCCAGCAACGTAGACTTTTGGAGTGGACCCATCGGGCACTGAGGAAGTTAGCAGCAAGGTAGACAGTGGCGCTGCGGGTTAAACTGCAGTGCTGCTGAGCCACTGGGCTTGTTATACACCTTGGTACGGGGGATGCCCGGACAGGCTTGGGGGGGCAGAGCCCGGCTCTCGGGGAATCAGTAGCACCAACAGGAGAAAAGGGTCCAAGGAGTTACTAACGGCAGTTAATCCGCAGGGCCGCGGGGTGTCGGAAACAGATGCTCTGCAATCTGAAGCCGTGCGATGGGGCGACACCCGGACAGGCTTTGGGTGGGTCTGAGACAGGCCTAGGAAACTCACCTGTCACTCACCACCAACTTCTAACTAGACTTGCTGACAACCTTCAAACAAACAAAGATACTCGTTTAGAACTAGAAAGCTGGGGGGGATTGCAACTTGGCTGCTGAGACCGCCCGGATATGATAAAGATAGCCCTCGGAGGTTTTGGGGGGCTGAGACAGGCTGGCCCTCTTGGTACGTTCGGGATGCCAGGACCGGCTTTGGGTGTGCCAACTGCCAACCAGCCAAGGGCCTGGCTGGCCCTCTTGCCACGTTTGGGGATGGGGACAGGCTTTACGTGTGCCAAGAGAGGGTTGGCTGGTGCTCTTGTCATGTCTGGGGGTGCTGGGACAGGCTCTGGGTGCGCCAAGAGGGTTGTAAGGCCCTCTTGTCACGTTTGGGGGTGCCGGGACAGGCTCTGGGTGTGCCAAGAGAGGGTTTAGGCTTGGATGCCAAGAGAGCCGGCCTGGGTCTGCCCCAACCAAAGGCTGTCTGCGCATCACCCCATCACCATATCGCCTGGCTTCAGATTGCAGGCCTGATCTGGTTTAACCTGTGCCAAGCAGGAGTTCTCTCCTCCCAGTAAGGGAGGCAGAAGGTGGAACAAATAGCCCGCCGGAACTATGTAACCCAGCAGGGAGGCAGGGAGGCAGAAGGTGGAACAAACTTAGCCCGCCGGGACTACGTAACCCAGGAGGCAGGCAGGGAGGCAGAAGGTAGAACAAACAGCCTTCCAGGACTACGTAACCCAGCAGGCAGGCAGGCAGGAGTTCAACAGTTCTCGGCCTGCTGGTCTGACTTGATCCAGCAGGCAGGCAGGCAGGCAGGAGTTCAACAGTTCTCGGCCTGCTGGGCTGACTTGATCCAGCAGGCAGGCAGGCAGGCAGGCAGGAGTTCAACAGTTCTTGGCCTCCTGGTCTGACTTGATCCAGCAGGCAGGCAGGTACGACTTGGTTGGAACTTGGCCCGAGGAGGCGACTGGAATCGGCAGCTGGAGTTCTGACTGAGGGGCAGGTTTACAGGCCGGCAGGCAAATAGGCAGGTCTTTTTTTTTTCCAGGAGGACTGCAGGGTGGGCAGGTGGGTGCAGGCAGGCAGGCAGTGTGTTAAGGGAGAGACTGTCATTGGAACCCTACCTCTTTGGGTTCAGTGAGGGGAAGCCCAACAAGGGAAGGTTCACCTTGATGAACGACAGTCTCTCCACAGTAACGGGATCCAAACGCCCGCCGCATTCAATGCTGCCAACATGTTACGCCCAGCATCTGTGACCATGTGGCCACGGGTCACCTCCCCCTCCAGTGTCCACTCCTGCAGTGCAGACAGGAACTCATCGGCGATGTTCCCCCCCATCGCCTGAGCTTCCATGTGCCGCGCCTGCAGCAGAACGGACCTGTACCCTGGGGGCATGGCAAGGGCCTCCCCCTGCGGCCCTGTCGCCGATGCTCTGCCACTACTCAAGTCCTCTGGCTGCCACCAGTGGGCTGTGAGCGAGAGGTAGCCGTGCTGACCTCCACTCCACAGGTCCGCTGTGAAGTGCACCTTGCGCCCCTGTAGCCGTGAAAAATGGTCACAGACCACCTCCCTCACAGAGTCATAGAGCGAGGGCAGCACTCTAGAACTGAGAGTTCTCTGTGAGGGGAGGTCCTACCAGGGGGCAAAAAAATGCAGCAACTGGCAGAAGGCTTGGGATTCCACGATGGACAGTGGAAGTCCAAGCAGGGCGATTGTCTTGGCAACAAGACAAGTGGCCGCCTGCTGGGCCTTGCCCTTCGACCACCAGCTGAGGGTCATGGCGGACCCAACGGGTGCCACTTCATGGAGCGTGGCCTGCCTCATGCTCCCGGCCCCAGAAACTGCTGTGGCTGCCCTTTTGAAAGGAGGCGCCTCCTGCTGCCTCCCCTGGAGCTGCTCTTTGCCCTCTCCCAGACGGCGCGGACGAAGTGCCTTCCCTGAACAGGAGCCTTGGGAGGTGCCTCTCCAGATGTTGGCGGAGGGTGGTGGAGGACAGATGCCTGGGGTCTGACCCCCTCCGGACCACCCCAAGGCAGGTATTGCAGCGTGCCAGCCGTGGGTCATCACTGAGCACCGTAAAATGATCCCACATGGCCCCTCTGCCATGTTTGCCCAAACGAGGACCCACTGCCTGCCCCTGACTGCTGGCCTGGAAAGAACTCTGTGTCCCAGGGGTGCTGCTGGTCTGGGAGGAGGGAACAGATGACTCTGGGGACAGGGGGGGGGCTGTGAAGCCTGCCCTGCCGTTACTGGTTCCAGATCGGACTGGGGATCTTCAGAAACCAGTAACTCCTCAGATTCCTCTAGGAAGAGGAGCGGCAGTTCTTTTGGCACCTCTGGAAGCTTTGGTTCCATGCCTGCCTGCAAGGCCACTGGAGGAGGGACAGTGGCACTGGTTATTGTAGACGTGTTTGTGCACATGGTGGTCGTGATGACGGTGCTGCTACCTAGCCTGCGTAACTTCACAGCCTTCTTCCCCTTGGATTGCCCCTGAAGAAATCCCTTCATTTTCTACTGCCTGCCTAACAAACCAACTAAACAAATAAAGCAATGGAGATTGAGGAAGGAAACTAATAGAGGGTCAGAGTGTGTGTGTAAATTTTATTTTTAGAACGATGGTGGTGTAATTCGTTTACTAAAATGTGACCTGCCTGCCTAAACAAAGCTCCCCCTCAGTATAATGTAATTAGGAAAATTTCCCCCCCGACCCACTGTGGCAGAGAAGCCAAAAAAGTCCAAAAAAGAAAAGCCCTGCCAGCTAAGTCTCAGTCAGACACACACACACATGCAAATAAGTTTTCGAAGAAAAGGGAATGATGGATCCAGACACCCACCAAATTCCCTGAGAGACACAAGCCTCCCTAAAATGAACTTTTTAAAACTGAATAATCCTCCCACCTAGACACCCCCCCAAAAAAAGTACTTTTGGAAGAAAAAGGAATGATGGATCCAGCCACCCACCAAATTCCCTGAGAGACACAGGTAAAGGTAAAGGTAAAGGTTCCCCTTGACAATTTGTCCAGTCGTGTCCGACTCTAGGCAGTGGTGCTCATCTCCGTTTCCAACCCATAGAGCTAGCGTTTTCCGCAGACAATCCTCCGTGGTCACGTGGCCAGCGTGACTAGACACGGAACACCGTTTACCTTCCCACCGAGGTGGTACCTATTTATCTACTTGCATTTTTGCATTTTGCATGCTTTTGAACCGCTAGGTTGGCGGGAGCTGGGACAAGCGACGGGGGCTCACTCCGTCATGTGAATTCGATCTTATGACTGCAGGTCTTCTGACCTTGCAGCACAGAGGCTTCAGCAGTTTAACCCGCAGCGCCACCATGCCACCATTTTAGAGAGACACAAGCCTCTCTAAAATGAACTTTTGAAAACTGAATATAAAGGAAAAGAGATTCCACAGTCACACGACGACAGTTCCCCCCCCCCCCCCGGACAATACACACACACACACAAGCCTCCAGGAAAAAAAAAAGATTTGATTGATTTGAATTTGAAATGAAATTAAGCCCTTCCGAAGAAGTAGCCTAAGCTACCTGAAATCCCTCCCCAAATTCCCAGTAAAGCTGATGATGATTGATGAATGATGATGAAAAAGAAAAATATAAGTCTTTGCTTTGCTGCCGCAAAAGCGAAACCGCAAGAGCAGCAGCAAGCCAGCGAGCAGCAACTGTTCTCACGAACAGAAGCGGGGAATGGCCGGATGGGAAAAGCTTATATGAAGCGTCTGTAAAAGTAGATACACCTTTCAGCAGCGCTATTGGCTGCTGGACATGCCAATCCAGGATCTCTGTCCTGATTGGCCAGAGCTTCGAATTGGCGCCAGCAAGCTCAGAGAGGCCCCCAAAAGGGGTAACGAATATAGACGAATATGAACGGATCGACGAATAAAACCGAGGAAATATTTGTCAAGCCATATTCGTCCTGATTTAAAATTTTACAAATACGGATTGACGAATATATGACGAATCAGCTATATTCGTCAGAAAAACTGATCCATTTTTATATTCGTCCCCATCTCTAATTGCAAACATTAACTTTAGTTCTATGCCCACTAATTTGAACAGGAGTAGCAACACCCATCATTCTTCTCCTCTCAATGTTGGGAATTAAAGGAAAGGATCAGAAGTGCATGGAGAAATGTGCAGCTCCATCCCTGCACCCTCCCTCCCACAGGAGGCCAGACTGGCCCCATCTTTGCTGGCCGTCCGCAGGCTTTCCTTGAGTGACTGGCAGTCCGAGAGCGGCTTTTCTTTTTTTTTTTAAAGGATTATTGTACTCTACTGCCTTTAAATGTGTTTTTAGTATTGAGTTTATTGACTGTTTTTAATATAATAGTTGTTCAATTCTTTTTCAATATTTGCATACTTACTGTTTTTAGCTTTTAAATATTGTCTTTTTAAAATAATGTGAGCCACCTTGGGTCCTTTTAAGGAGAAAATAAATAAATAAATAAATAAATTCCTCCTTTAGTTCTCGTATGTTCTCTGGAGGGCATGATGGCTGGGAGATGCCAGCGCTTATCTGCCAGAAACAAGTGATGGTATCGGAACACCAACGTGAGTCAGAACCTCTTGGAATACAAAACCCAACTGAGGAGGGGTGTGTGTGTGTTAGGGGCCCAAAGCTGCTATTGGACCCAGAAGCTGGGGGAGAGGGCAGGGCTAACACATTCCTCAGAGATGCTGTTGGAATCAAAGAAGATCCTCTCATGTCTACTTTAGAGTAAAAAAAAAAACCCAAATTAAAACACAGGAAACCTGATTGCAGTTTTGGGCCCAGACCGGACTTAGACCGGCCCACAGATACTCACACCCAGGCTTCTTGTTTTAACAGCAGCCTGAGTCGCTTTCACAGATGACGTATTCTCCATTTCAGTTCTCCATCTGTAGGAAAGAAAAGTTAATAATTCATCAGAAAGGGTTGATCTGAAGATGCTAGAAATGCTATTTAAATGTGTGTTATTAATTATAATAATAGCTGCTTTGTTACCAGCCTTGCCTTTAGATTACGAGGTGTCTGGCACTGGTTCTCTCTTTCTCTCTTCCTGCCTTCTCCTTTTCTGTGTGCTGTATATCGCACAATGGGACTTCTGATTTCTCAGAGGCTCACATCGCTTTTTGTAACAAATAATGTTAAATCGTAGTAATCACTTAGTGGCTGAAGTGAGGGAAATCATGCTAAGGGCCTGCTTAGTACAGAAAGTCTGCTCGGGTGCTCATTATGAAAGCTGCCGCTTTCAAAAGCCGAGTGTCTTAAACTAGGTACTCAGAGAAGCCCTTTGATTTTAAGGTTGTGCAAGACTGCCTGCAGCTGGCAATGAAGACCATGTCTGCCCAGTACTTCAGCTAATCAAGCCACTTTTCTTTCTAGGCCAACATCTGCACATGTTGGCCTCTGGCTAAGTTGGCCCGGCCTGTATAAATCAACACACTGCACCACTGCTTGGAACAGAAAAGGACACAACTTTATAGGTTACAGCAATAGCTTCCCTGGCTTAGCATTGCAGATGGATCCAATTCATCAGGAGACTTGAATGCTGCCCGATAGACCAACTACCATCTTCTCCAGACACCAACTGAAGGGCAACTCAGGAATCGCAGTCTTGTAAAGCCCCACATGGGCATAAGCCACTCCCTGCCACCCAAAAGGCATGGCCAGGCTTCTGGCCTGCAAGCTAGGCCAAGCTGTAGTCTTCCACACTGGCTCCCTGAAGGAGATGCCACTGTAAGCAGGGCATGCTAGTCCCCCACCCACCACTCTTCCACGGCTTGGATCCACCTCAATGCTCCCAACTGCCACGAGAGCTGTGCAAAGCTCAGCTCCCACCAGAGAACTGGAGCTGAAACCAAACTTCTATGGCCAACCTGATACCCCTTAACCACATGTTCAAACCCTTGTCCAAGAGGCACATGTAGAACAATGAACCCATCCTATAGGTGGATCCCTCCCTAGGATGCCAACAGCTGTCCCACCATCCTGGTCACTTTTTCCCAAGAAGTGTCCACCTTCTGAGGATCCCCACATATGACTTTCAAGGAGGTCTGACCACATAATCCAGATGCGAAGGTAGAAATTGTGTATCATATCCAAGTCCAACTTTATGGAAAAAGGTAAGTCCAATTGGCTGAAAACTGTGGTTCTCAAAATGGTAGTGGCAACATAAATCCTCGCTGTTGACATTGGCCTTGTGATGGTGGTACTAGAAGATCATACCTAGAGATGGGCACAAATTAAAAAATGAATCACTAAATTTGTTCAAAAATGGCTAATTAATTGATTCATACAAATCAATGCCCCCAACAAATATGAATCAATGAATTTTTAGTGATTTTTGATTCATCAATTCATTTGGCTATAAAATGCCCCCCCCCAGCACCTAGAAACACCAGAATTACAGAGAAGCTCACTGTAGCTCTCCTCTGCAATCCCTCCAGGTTTGGTGAAAATTGAATTTCTAATATCTGAGTTACACACCCACAAAGTGGCCTCCACAGGAAAGTTCCCCCCAGGGACCTAGAGACACCAAAATCACAGAGAAGCTTCTACTGACTCTCCTCTACAATCCTTCTAAGTTTGGTGAAGATTGGGTTTCCCTGACTCTCTTCTACAATATCTCCCAGTTTGGTGAAGATTGGGTTTTCCCAAGCCAGCTGCTAAAGGGCACTTTCCTTGGGGGGACCAACACTGTGGGTGTATAACTTGGATGTCTGAAACCTAATTTTCACTAAACATGGAGGGATTATAGAGGAGAGCCAGGGGATGTTTCTCTGTTGTTATTGTCTCTAGGTGCCTGGGGGGAACTTTCCCTGAGGGCCCTCCTTGTGGGTGTATAACTCAGACGTCCAGAAACCAAACTTCACCAAACGTGCAGGGCTTGTAGAAGAAAGTCACCAGAAGCTTCCCTGTGAATTTGGTGTCTCTAGGTGCTTTGGGGGGTGATTTATAGGGTTTTAAAGTAAAACAAATAAATTGACAAAGTGATTCATCAATTTGTCAGAAAAAAATTGTTAATTCGCAATTCATAATTTGTCGAACTTGATGAATCACAAACCAAAATGAATCACCATTTTTCTGATTTGTGCCCATCTTATGCCAAAATCCACCTCTAATCAGTTCAAGACTGGAGAGATGTGGACTCCACAACAGGTTGCCATGCAAAATTGCCCAGGATGATGATGGTGATGATGATGATGATGATTAAGCATGCAAATTAGAACCAGCCTTTACACATATACTTGCCAGATAGCAAGATTCTGGCTTTAAGGATGATTCACGTAGCTGCTCTTACTTCCCTTCCTAATAGCTGTAATTCATGTTTGCTTTCTTCATGTCCCTTATGCCATCTTCTTCTCTCTTCTGGAAGCACGATAATAAGGTCCTTGGGGACTAAAGAGACCTGGCTGAATCAAGGGAAACAAACTGTGGACAGAGAATGTCCATATCAGAACTCATACCTTGCCAACGGATGTCCCTGAAGGTCTGTTTTCACCAATTGCATGAGACAAAGGGCAGAGTCACAAAAACTGAGTTGCAGCATCTCATTAGTCAAGATTTGAGAGCTAAAACTGTTGCACAATTTTGAACGTTTGCTTAAATTTCTCTAGGTGCACAGCAGAAGTTCAGGGAATCACAGAGCAGAATAGCTTCAAGTCCCCCAGAGTAGTCCACCCCTTTCTTATTAAGCTGGCACTTACAGCTTCAATAACTCACTCTGAGACATTAGTAAGAGAAAGAATAAAAACCATTGTCTTTGCTTACAGTTGTGAACAAATCAAACAGCAAACTGACAAATACGACTGCTTCCAATAGACTTCAACAGGCTTTAGAGAGGGAGAAAGGCGCTGAGCAGAGAGATGGAGCTCTTTTTGAATTCACTTTTCCCCAGCCCAGAAAAGTCCTTCTCAGCCAAACCTACTAAAGGCAGCATGCGAGGTGGCCAAAAAAAACCTGGCACAAGACAGATGGGGCCTTCTAATACGAGAATAGCAGACCATTCTGATGACATGGGGTGGTTAGTCAGGAAGCATCTGGAACAGCTGATTGTGGACATCGGCGTAAGGCACTCTACTTCTTGTCTTGTTCTTAATTGCTGACATGGGCCTAAGTGAATGCGCCCATCAATCTTCTCCTATCTCCTCTCCTGTTCCTCCTGGGTTTTTGACCCATGCAGCATGCACAAACACGGGACATATACAGATACTTTCATAAAGAGCCAGTGAGCCCTGTCAGGATTTGGTTATATGTTGAGATGAATGCACAGTCTTGAATGCTACCTCGCACAGAAAAGTCAAACAGTCTCTTCCTCCACCCTGAATATTTGCTTCCCTACTTGGGAGATTCTGTGAAGAAGAGCAATTCCTCAAGATGTCCACTAGTGCCCTGAGACTAGACCTAGCAACCCTACTCAACATATATGCCAGAGGGTCTACTAATTGACTACAAAGTAATCCCAGAGTGTAAGAATGCTCAAAGGGGTCCTTTGGAGAGTCACTCTTCACTGTGGAAAGGTTGGTCCAATTGGACCTCTGGCACCAGGGTTTCAGCCTGGTTCTGCCATTCATAGTAGGAAATTATCAGTTGCTAAGATATCTCCAGCTTTTGCTCAACCAACATTGATATTGGTTACTTTGCTAGTTATAACAACAACAACAACAGAATCTTGCTATCCTGAAGTGAGGGGAAAGGCTCTTGCATTTTCTCATTACAAATGCAAATCAGGATTAAAAATTCCTGGGCAGGCCAACGAATTCAGCTTGCAGGTTACCTCACCAACATAGCCACAAAAGTGGTCATTTAAAGGAGATTGCTGACAACTTTGCTTAAAAAAACAGTCTTTGCCCTTTTTCTTATATATGACAATTCACAATGTAGCCAACAAAAGTGGTTATGTAATTAACATCATTGGAAGAAAGTGAAGGCAATGGAGAGTGACAGTGTGTGAGGGGATTTATAAGTGCTTAATTGTATATATTCACAAGAAGTGCATGGAAAATGCAGTACTGGGAAAGATCTTTTTGGAACTGAGTTTTTTGCTTGGCTCTGTTCCAGAATGTATGCAGGAGCATGTGTTTGCTGTTTGTTGTGTGTGTGTGTGTGTTTTCCTATTGTTGAGTGCTAATTATTCCATTACTAGACCTCTCTCGTAGTAGATTCTTCTCTTTTCAGCCGTATAACTCAGTCATGTCCTCCAGCCTAGACTAAAGTGTGCTTTTTCAATTGTATACATTTTAGCCATATATATTTTTAAAGTGTGTGCACTGTCACTCTGTTATTTCTCCCAACAATCTCTATGCTTTGCAAATGTTCAGATTTACAAATCATAGTGCTTTGCTTCTCGTGGTGAGCTGAGGGTGCTGTGAAAATACTCCGCTCAACAAGACTTGGGCTTAAATGTCAACAAAATTATTTTCCATCCCTCTGGGACTTGGCATACTGACAAAGCATGAGTTCAGCTCCTGAGCCATGATCTTTCCAACATGTCGGGGTTTAAGTTAGAAAAAAAAAACAAGAATACAAACAAGAGAACCTCTTTCCCTGCTGAACAAGTCCTGTGCTCAGGGCCGGTGCCAGGCTTTTTTGCGCCCTAGGCAAGACTAACTACTTGCCCCCCCCCCCCAACCAATTTTCAAAAACAGACAAATTGTAGGAAAAACAGAAAGTACAAAAGTTGACATTGTGAAAATTTTATTTTAAAAAACTGAGAGAACAAGTAATAGAACAGTCTTCAGTTTTCTTTCTCAAAGACAAAACAGTTTTAGCACACGAATCATTTTGAATAATCCTATGAACTGTAATCTCTCTTAAATGTTTCTATTTTTGCCACATCAAAATCTCATTTTGCGTGCCTTTTCTTTTGCAAATTTTGTCACTGATTCCTTCAGGCCAATGGCCGATGCTTCGGCATGTTCAATATAGTTGCCCAACCAACTAGTTTACTTTGCGGCATTGTTGAGCGTAAATATGTTTTTATAAGCTTGAGCTTTGAGAAACTGCGTTCACCACCACTAGACATTGACACTGGAAGTGTGAGAAGGATCCTTAGAGCAACAGAAACATTAGGCACACTATCCAGGAGTTTTTGTTGCACTATGAAGAGAAGTACTCCTTGTGGTGGCATAGACTTTGGGAGTCTTCGAGCTATTGCTATAACTTCACAGCACAGATCTTCAGCATCAATATCTTTGTTTCCATTGTGCATCAATGATTTTTCCAAATTCTTGCAGGCCTTAAGTACATCTTCAGTACATTTTTTGTTGATCTTGTATATGTCATACAGGAAGCCAAACAAGGAATTATATTGTTGTAGCTGTTGGAATCTCTCTTCAACAGATTGTATGGCCATGTCTAAGGCAGCATAATAGAAACTTATTTTGAATTTCTGCTTTGGATCTTGTGGTGCCTCCTCTTGTGCTTCATAGTCAAACTGCTTTTTTGTTCTCCTTTTTCTAACTTGTTCTGTCTCAAAGTTTGGTAGTATTTCTAGCTCCTTTGTAATCTCAGTAGCATCCAACAAAACTTGTTGAAAACCCACATCACACCTACAGCCCACAAGGTAATTCTTAGTCACTTGCGATTGGCTTGTAGCTGAATTTAAATCATTTTCCTTATTTTGTAACAGCTTGCTTGTAAGATTACTTTCAAAAAGAATGCTGTACCATGTAACAAGGGATACCACAAATTTGAACTTACAAATTGCATCAGTAAGGGCCTTAGCTTCAATTCGAGAGGTGTTGTTGTTTAGTGACTAAACTTTAGTCGTTAAGTCATGTCCGACTCTTTGTGACCCCATGGACCAGAGCACGCCAGGCCCTCCTGTCTTCCACTGCCTCCCGGAGTTGGGTCAAATTCATGTTCGTAGCTTCAATGACATTGTCCATCCATCTCGTCCTCTGTCGTCCCCTTCTCCTCTTCCCTTCACACTTTGCCAACATCAGGGTCTTTTCCAGGGAGCCTTCTCTTCTCATGAGATGGCCAACGTATTGGAGCCTTAGCTTCAGGATCTGTCCTTCCAGTGAGCACTTAGGGTTGATTTCCTTCAGAATGGATAGGTTTGTTCTCCTTGCAGTCCAGGGGACTCTCAAGAGTCTCCTCCAACACCACAATTCAAAAGCATCAATTCTTCGGCGGTCAGCCTTCTTTATGGTCCAGCTCTCACTTCCATACATCGCTACTGGAAAAACCATAGCTTTGACTATGCGGACCTTTGTCGGCAAGGTGAGGTCTCTGCTTTTTAAGATGCTGTCTAGGTTTGTCATCGCTTTCCTCCCAAGAAGCAGGTATCTTTTAATTTCGTGGCTGCTGTCACCATCTGCAGTGATCATGGAGCCCAATAAGGTAAAATCTGTCACTGCCTCCATATCTTCCCCTTCTATTTGCCAGGAGGTGATGGGACCAGTGTCCATGATCTTAGTTTTTTTGATGTTGAGCTTCAGACCATTTTTTGCGCTCTCCTCTTTCACCCTCATTAAGAGGTTTATTTTTATTTATTTATTTATTTATTATTGGATTTATATCCCGCCCTTCTAGACAGGAGTCTACTCAGGTTCTTTAATTCCTCCTCACTTTCTGCCATCAGAGTGGTATCATCTGCATATCTGAGGTTGTTGATATTTCTTCCAGCAATCTTAATTCCAGTTTGGGATTCCTCCAGTCCAGCCTTTCGCATGATGTATTCTGCATATAAGTTAAATAAGCAGGGAGACAATACACAGCCTTGTTGTACTCCTTTCCCAATTTTGAACCAATCAGTTGTTCCATATCCAGTTCTAACTGTTGCTTCTTGTCCCACATATAGATTTCTCAGGAGATAGATAAGGTGGTCAGGCACTCCCATTTCTTTAAGAACTTGCCATAGTTTGCTGTGGTCCACACAGTCAAAGGCTTTTGCGTCGTCAATGAAGCAGAAGTAGATGTTTTTCTGGAACTCTCTGGCTTTCTCCATAATCCAGCGCATGTTAGCAATTTGGTCTCTAGTTCCTCTGCCCCTTCGAAATCCAGCTTGTACTTCTGGCAGTTCTCGGTCCACATACTCCTGAAGCCTACCTTGGAGGATTTTGAGCATAACCTTGCTAGTGTGTGAAATGAGTGCAATTGTACGGTAGTTGGAGCATTCTTTGGCACTGCCCTTCTTTGGGATTGGGATGTAGACGGATCTTTTCCAATCCTCTGGCCACTGCTGAGTTTTCCAAACTTGCTGGCATATTGAGTGTAGCAGCTTAACAGCGTCATCTTTTAAGATTTTAAATAGTTCAACTGGAATGCCATCACCTCCACTGGCCTTGTTGTTAGCCCTGCTTTCTAAGGCCCACTTGACTTCACTCTCCAGGATGTCTGGCTCACGGTCAGCAACCACACTATCTGGGTTGTCTGGGACATCCAGATCTTTCTGGTATAAGTCCTCTGTGTATTCTTGCCACCTCTTCTTGATGTCTTCTGCTTCTGTGAGGTCCCTACCATTTTTGTCCTTTATCATGTCCATCTTTGCACAAAAGGTTCCTTTAATATCTCAAATTTTCTTGAACAGATCTCTGGTTTTTCCCTTTCTATTATTTTCCTCTATATCTTTGCACTGTTTGTTTAAGAAGGCCCTCTTGTCTCTCCTTGCTATTCTTCGGAAGTCTGCATTCAATTTTCTGTAACTCTCCCTATCTCCCTTGCATTTTGTTTCCCTTCTCTTCTCTGCTATTTGTAAGGCCTCGTTGGACAGCCACTTTGCTTTCTTGCATTTCCTTTTCTTTGGGATGGTTTTTGTTGCTGCCTCCTGTACAATGTTACCAGCCTCCATCCATAGTTCTTCAGGCACTCTGTCCACCAAATCGAGTTCCTTAAATCTGTTCTTCACTTCCACTGTGTATTCATAAGGGATTTGGTTTAGATTATACCTGACTAGCCCAGTGGTTTTTCCTACTTTCTTCAGTTTAAGCTTGAATTTTGCTATAAGAAGCTGATGATCAGAGCCACAATCAGCTCCAGGTCTTGTTTTTGCTGACTGTATAGAGCTTCTCCATCTTTGGCTGCAGAGAATATAATCAATCTGATTTCGGTATTGCCCATCTGGTGATGTCCATGTGTAGAGTCGCCTCTTGTGTTGTTGGAAAAGAGTGTTTGTGATGACCAGCTTGTTCTCTTGACAAAACTCTATTAGCCTTTGCCCTGCTTTGTTTTGAACTCCAAGGCCAAACTTACCTGTTGTTCCTTTTATCTCTTGACTCCCTACTTTAGCATTCCAATCCCCTATAATGAGAAGAACATCTTTCTTTGGTGTCAGTTCTAGAAGGTGTTGTAAGTCTTCATAGAATTGGTCAATTTCAGCCTCTTCAGCATCGGTGGTTGGTGCATAAACTTGGATTACTGTGATGACTAAATTCTTTAGGCTTGTGTCATTAAAGATCTCTCTTCAAGCATACTGTATATACTACCAAGATGATATCTCAGGGTTTTTAAAGCATCGATCCGTCTCTCCCATCTCGTTTGACTCAGTGGCTTAACAGTTATGCCTGATACATGGCTAGTTAGAATTTGCCAATGCCGAGTCGATGCAGAGAAATAATTATAGATCTGCTGAATCAAACTGAAGAAACTTGTTGCTTCCAGACGACATTTAGCGGCATCATTGACTACCAAGTTTAAAGAGTGTGCATTGCAGGGCACAAAAAAGGCATGTGGATTTATGTCTAGGACTTTCTTTTGTACTCCATTTTCTTTGCCTTTCATGTTACTCCTATTATCATAACCTTGACCACGCAGATCCTCAATTGGTAATCCCATTTGCTCAAGCTGTCCAAGAAGAGGTTCTGTCATAAAGGCACCTGTAGTGTCCTTTAGTGGAACAAATCCCAAGAAATGTTCTTTTATCATAACCTCAGGTTTGGACATCTCAGTATCTGATGGTTTGATCACATTGACAAAACGTACAATCATTGTCATTTGTTCAGTATGACTAACATCAGATGTGCAATCCAGAATAACTGAATAGTCTTTGGCTGACTTTATATCTGCTAAAATTTTCTGCTTTATAGCACCTGCTAGAAGTTGTATAAGTTCATTTTGGATATCTTTTCCTAAGTAGTGAACCATTGTTTCTTCATTTTTAACTCTGCGCAAGTGTTCATTCATGACAGGATCAAAAAGGGCTAAATATTCTACAAACTTCAACAAATTTCCTTTGTTAGCACTATACAACTTTTCAGTAGTACCACGGAATGCCAAGTTTTGCATGCCAAGAAGTCTGACCAAAGCAATCAAGCATTCCAAGATTTGTTGCCAATATTGTTCTTCTTGCCTGATTTTCTGCTGGTTAATATCATCAACTGTTTTTCCTTTATATAAGCGCAATTCAAGTTCTCTCCAGGTCTGATAGTTTTCTAAATGGAGAGGATTTCTCTCATGTGAAGACAGAATTGCTCCAATGTTCTTTCAGTCTTTTGAACCTTGTCCTTGTAGCATTGATGCACTATTTACTTTGTTGAACAGCTTACAACAAAAACCAAAACCCACATCTTTTGAGGTGGAATATATCAGCCATTGATGGCACACTTCTTCACCATTTGCTAGTCTCCTCTTGTAGTGTATAGGAGAAAATCTTCTTGTTTTTGAATCTTTTGGAAAGTCATGTGATATAGCCTGCTGTGGTCCACATTGTACTATATGCTGTCGCAAATTATCACTGCAATAGTTAGGCCAGTTAGCAGGATCAGTGTAATCCAAGCTGGGCACAACATTATCTTCTTTTGCAGTCATTGCAGTACTCTCACTTTCCTTGAAATCCTCTTTTTCTTCTGTATGTTTTACTGAAAGGCTTACAAATTGTGAAAGTTCATTCTTAGAATTTATATCACTTGTAGAAGGAGCACCATGTACAGCTTCCTCAGTGGTAGTTTCAACAAGGGTATCGTCATGTTCTTGTTCTTTGACTGCTTTCTGTGTGCAAAGGTATTTCTGGAAGAACCCCTCTTGCTTTGCTTGCTCCTTGGCTCTTTTTGCCTTTTGTTTGCGGAACTGAGCTCCAGATGGTTGTTTTTTTATCAGCCATAGCTCTCCCTAGGATGAAGACAATATTTTATATGTTTAAGATCAGTCCAGGGATAAGCCAGATTTGTAGTTAGCAATACCCACTTAGTCCAAGCCAAGCAAGACCAGGAGAAAGCTGGGTTTAGGGTGGAGCACTCGATTTCTGAGCAATGTACAGCTTTCAGAGTAGCAGCCCACCTGGATGATATTCTATAAGTGAGTACAAGCACATTTTCAGGCCATTCAGAACAGTGGCCATGGCCATGACTCCAAAGAAGACTACTTAAAAACTCTAACTTTTCAGAACAAATTATTATTAAAAATCACATAATTAATTTTATGGGAAATGACTACCAGGTCGCCATTGTAGGAACTGTCCTCATAAGAAAATAAAAGAAGCCATGTTGGATCAGGCCAATGACCCATCTAGTCCAACACTCTCTGTCACACAGTGGCCACACTGGTGTAGAACACGACTATACCCTATTATATAGATATATAGACACATCCTATACCCAGCAAAATGCAACAACTTCAGCAAGCAGGCAAACAAAGATATTTCTATAAGGAAGGCCTTACTCTCCCCCAGTGTTCCATTTCCCAAATACAATATAATGATAACATAAGTAACTGAAAAGTAAAAATTGAGTAAAAGAAGATAGAAACTCACTTTTCCCCAAATGTCATTGGGAACACCATCCAAGCGAGTACGTTCAGCTCAACAGAGGCCTTGCAGTTGCAGTGTAAGAGTTGCCACATTGAAAGTGAAACCATAGTTCCCTCTAACTTGCACTAGGGGGTGTTGGTCTGGCACACAGAACTTGGGATTTTTTAAGAAGAGGCATGAGCAAGAGATTAGTAGATCTTCCAGGTCAGAGGTCACAAGGTAGAATTTCTGCTCACAAGCTGACTTGGCTTAGAGGGAACATTGGTGGAGCCCCTCCCAAACTAGACGTCTGTCTCCAGTTATAACTGGGGGGACGTAGCTTAAAAGAGACCAAAAGCTAAGTGAGAGAGGGAAGCTGCAGGATCTTCACCAAAATTTTCTCCCCCACTGCTGCCTGTCCATTAGCCCAGTTTGATGACTTGTAACCCCAGGAAGTAGGTCACAGTGGCTGGTGTCAATGGGACATTTGTAAGAAATAGGGGTTGCAGCAGGGGCCACCTGGGGGGACACTCAAGGGTACGCAATACTGGCAACTCTGAAAGCACTTATTTATTTATTTTTACTTACCCAGTGGTTTTTTGCTTACTTCCATTGATGCCAGGGGTGATATATGCAAGTGAGTTATGCTAATGAGAGTACCAGCAGCCCTTTTTCTATGAAATGACCCCTGGGTTGCAGTATGTAGAAAATTTTTATAAGACTTTATAAATAATTATATTCCATAGGACTTGTGGCATTTACGTATCTTAAAATTTTAAGATATAAATTTTCAGTTGCATTTTTTTCAAGAAACTAGTCTGTATAAAAATGTGCCTCTCTCAGGTCAGTTCTGCGACCCTCTGAGGTCAGTTTTGCGCCCCTCTCAGGTCTGCAGTCTAGGCGGTCGCCTAGTTCGCCTAGTGTCATTTGTTCAGTATGACTAACATCAGATGTGCAATCCAGAATAACTGAATAATCTTTGGCTGACTTTATATCTGCTAAAATTTTCTGCTTTTTTTTTTTTAAAAAAACTGCAGTTACACTAAGAAAGAATGATAGCCCCTTTACATTAGAATCATAAGATAGTTACATTCTTGGAGAGTGGGACAAGTTAGAGGTAATTTGTAACACATCGGCTGAAATCCTGTTCCATAAGTTACCCATGTAAGGCTGATAATGTCATCAGCTATGACAATTTTTTAAAATATAAATATTACCAGTTCACTTCTCCCCAAAGGTCTCAAGGTTCTTTTGGAATCCCATTAGTCATTGGGAAGTTGTTTAGAACTGTGTGATGGGGAAGTCTGTAATTGCTAAAAATCAGCGCTGCTGGTAATCTTTTACTTATAAAAAGTCTCTGCTGATACTGAGTGACCCTTGTAAGCATTTGTGTGACAGAGCCATAGCTAGAAACGTTCGCACCTGGGGCAAGCCGTGCAAAATGTACCTCTAAATTAACTTTGCAATTCATAACGGGAAAATAATAAAATAAGTAATTTCAGCACTGAACACCACACCAGCTTCTCCCTTCCTGCACATGGGATCAGCAGCACTGTCTTGGGATATAAAAGTAAACCAAGAGCATGGGTATTATGAAAATAAGTCCAGCTAATTATTGCTGTAATATGAAAATTATCTTCATAATCTGGAAGTTTAACTGTCTGGACTTTGGAGTATCAAAATATGGGAACCCTACAGTTCTTGTTCCTGTGACTGAAGTCACATGAGGGGTGCGAGAAGAAATGACTGGATAGGCCTCATGTTGTGATGCCATCAACTCACTGGCTTTTCCATGTGAGTTATCCAAGAATAAGAAGGTGTAGCAATGGAAAGGGAAAACAATGGTGGAGAACTAGATCTGATAAAGAGTGATATTCCTAGGATCTGGAAGATGGGGTGAGTATTTCTAATGCCAGCAAGAAAGCACTATTTTTGATCCCAGCATTTGTGCCAGATTCCAAAACATTTTATAGCAGCTCCAGCGTAAAACCCCAAACACTTAAAAAGCCATCTGTCAACAAGAATGATAATAAGAGGGAGGAATGTGTGCTGCTCCCCCCCCCCAACCTCAGTCCGTGCCCAAAATAAGGGTACATAAATTGATGCCCAGCGTCCCCTGCCACAAACGCTGGCATTTGTGTTTTTATGGATCTTTGGGAGGGGGTGTCGGGGGGGATATTTCTCTAGGGAAATAGAAAATTTAGGGCAGAGGTTGCCCAATGCCATCTGAATTATTTCTGGCAGAATTATTTATCCATCTCCTACCCAGACAGCACAACAAAAAAGAAAAGCAGGAGACAGCTGTTATGGATTTTGACTGTGCTGCAACTGCACTGACAAGAAAGGGAAGCCAAAGTGGGAAGGAGGAAGCCAATCCTAGTCTCCTAAAGGGAACTGCTCGAAAGCCGTACAAGAAAGCAGGCCTTCCTCTGCACCCAGTCCCAATATTTTGACTAGGTGTTTAAAAAGATATGGGGGGGGGGGGGAATAGCATGAAGGAACGCAACACTCAGGCAATAGGCTGCATTGACGAAAGTCCCTCAGTTTACACAGTGGGGGAGGGGGGGGGAAGCAAGCAACCAAAATTGTAAAGAGCAGCTGCTACAGACCAATGAATTAACTCAGAAATGATCAACTCTTGAAGTGTGCGGGGGAGGTTTGGAGGTTCATTTGGGGTTGAAGGGTGCCAACCTCCTAGGGCACTAGCTCAGTGCCTTCCTTATAAATGGATTGGCACTTTCTATTCCTTTTTCTCACATTTTGACCTCACTTTGTCTTTTTTTATGTTAACTTTTTTTGGGGGGGGGGGGGCTGGATTTAACATAGAGTGTCTGAGAAGGGGGCTCTTGTGCCCCGGGAGGACCCCATCGGCTCTTTGCTCTGCCCTGTGGTTGCTTTGGAAACCCACAAATAAGCCCAGTTTAGTATATATTTACACATTTGTCCAGAGACCCTGCATCTGCACCATAAAAAGGCTCTGATATAAACTTATTATCTTACAGGGCCCATGCGAAGGCTAAATGTGAAGGACAATAGGCTAGGCTGCTCTTCATCAAGTTGTTTTATTTAATTATAATCAGAAATTGGCTCTCCCTGTGGCAGCTTTTTGATAAGGAGTCATAATTTGTGGATCTGAGGCACAGTACCTTGCTAATCCTCTGGATATGTTGCTTATTCGGGAAATCAAGCAATTGGACATTTAATGACTTTCTGCAGTAAATATAAATAATCCCCCAAAGGGTAGCTGCTTTTGCTGTAAATGCTCTTTTTGACAAGCTAGAAGGGGGGTGGGGAATGAAAGATTTTTATCCAGTACATTTTGGCACTTCAGAGCTGTGATTACTGTTGTACAGGTGAAGCAGACAAATTTCTGTGTTAATATAATGCAGACATTCAATGCCAATGCTGTCTGAACCCTCAAAATATTGTCATGTTTTCTCACCTTTCACGTTAGGTTCTCAGGACATGAGGTAATTAAAGCCTCATAGTTTTAGATATGTGATTTTTTTTCATTTACAATTGTAGCTTCATGCAAATAAGTCCATTTATCTGGAAATTCAGTTTTGCAGTAAAGTGGATGAACATTCAACTGTCCATTTATGCATTTTAGATGTTTGGTATAAAGCCCATAGGACTCATGACGGAACAGGACTACATGTGGGGGGTAAAATCTTGGGTTTAATCTCTTTATATTGTTTATTTATATTGTTTGTTTTATTTTTACTCTATTTTTATTTTATGTTATTTTATTTTATTTTATTGTACTTACCTTATTTATTTACTTTACTGTTTTCTCTTATTCACTCCTTACTTTGATATATGCACTTTAAATTAATTATTGTTTATTGATAGTTGCTTAGTTTAATAGTATTTTTTTATGTTAAAAAATTTGTTATCACTATATAATTTAATTGTATTAATTTGGGGTTTTCTTTGAGTATCTTCTCTTTCTGATATGGAGTGGAAGGCTTGCCCTCCCAGCGAGGGGCCATTGAACATCCCAGTGATTACGGGTAGAGGGAGATATGGCGTTGGCACAGCCCCTACTTGTGTTAAAAGAACGGTGAACAGATGTTTGAAGGCTGTTCACTGTTCTGGGTCTGTGACCAACCGTCAGTATTGAGGTAGCCAGATCAGCCAACCCTCCACTCTAAAACTGGTGTTGTTGAATGCCAGGTCTGTATCTAATACATTCCAGATTATTTATGATCTTATTCTGGAGGAGGATGCAGACCTGGCGTGCATAACCGAAACGTGGATAGGCGGGGAGGGGGGCCCACCCCTGACTCTTGCCTGTCCGCCCGGTTATGCTGTCCAGCACCAGGGCAGACTGGAGGGGCGGGGGGGGGGAGTAGCCATTGTATATAAAAATACCTTGGAGGTTACTAGGTGCTCCACGGTGGTGAAGCCGGGTCTGGAGGCCCTCCACGTGTCGATAGGGGCCAGGGATGGTATTGGGATCTTGCTGGGTTACCGCGCTCCCCGCGACCCAGCCATTTCCTTACCAGAGCTGGCGGACTTTGTCTCCGCGGCACTGTTGGAATCCCCGAGGCTATTGGTCTTGAGTGATTTCAACATCCATGCGGAGGCAGAGACTTCTGGCCCAGCTCTTGAGTTCTTGGAAACCATGGCTTCCATGAACATGTCCCAACATGTTAACGGCCCCACCCACGTGGATGGTCATATGCTAGACCTGGTTTTCTCCACCAATTGGCGCGAGTGTGGTCTGATGGTGACTGACCTTGTGTCGGTTCCCTTGTCATGGTCCGATCACCACCTAATAAAATGTAACCTCTCAATGGCTCTCCCTCCTCACAGGGAGCATGGACCTACTTTAATGGTCTGCCCTTGAAGGCTACTGGATCCATTGTGATTCCAGGATTCCATGAGAGGGATTCTGGCTGATCTGACTGGTGCTCCTGTCGAGGTTCTGGTCGATGGCTGGTTTACCGCCGCCGCCAGGGCTGTAGACACGATCGCTCCTAAACGCCCTCTCCAGCGCAGAGCTCGGCCTGCGTCCTGGTTTAATCAGGAGCTACGAGCGATGAAGCAAACTAGGAGAAGGCTAGAGTGCAAGTGGAGACGAAACCCGACGGTTCATAATCGAGAAGCTGTCAGGGTCGCGACTAACCTTTACCTTGCTAAGGTAAGGGCTGCTAGTCGAGCACACCTCGCTGACCGGATAAGCGAAGCTTCAAATCAGCAGGCGGAGCTTTTCCGTATAGTTCGCGACCTATCCGGAATTGGTCTAGGTGATGGGCCTCCTTCTAGTATCTCACCAGACCAATTTGCAGCATTTTTAAAAACTAAAGTGGAGGCCATCCGCCGGGAGCTCTCTCCTTTTTTGGACACAGTGGATTGAGCAGAGATGTCCAGCGCTCCGCCTTGCCTGGTGAGTCTTGATCTCTTTCAGCCTGTGATGCCAGATATTGTGGACAAAGCACTTGATCGCTGTCGGGCCACCACCTCATCCCTTGACCCTTGCCCGGCCTGGCTAATCAAAGCAGCCAGGCCTATAACAACTGAATGGGACACAGCAATAATTAATGGGTCTTTCCTGGAGGGCAGGGTTCCTCTTGCCCTCAAGGAGACACTCATTAGGCCCATTAGAAAGAAACCAAACTTGGCGGCGGACGATATTGGCAACTATAGGCCCGTCGCCAATGTTTCTTTCATTAGCAAAGTGGTGGAGAGGGTGGTGGCCGATCAGCTTCAGGTACATTTGGATGAAACAAATGCCCTGGATCCGTTCCAGTCGGGTTTCAGGCCGCGCCATGGTACAGAAACGGCATTGGTCGCACTGTTGGATGACCTGTTGAGGGAGGCAGACAAGGGTAAAACGTCTCTGTTGGTCCTCCTCGATATCTCAGCCGCCTTTGATACCGTCGACCACGGTATCCTCCTGAGGAGGCTCTCCGAGTTGGGAATTGGTGGCCTGGCGTTTGCCTGGCTCCGATCCTTCTTGGAGGACTGTCCTCAGAGAGTACAGCTTGGGGAGAGGGTTTCGGCCCCATGGAGCCTCAATTGTGGGGTTCCACAGGGCTCGATTATCTCCCCAATGCTGTTTAACATCTATATGAGGCCGCTGGGTGGGGTCATCAGGGGGTGTGGGGCATCGTGCCATCAGTATGCTGATGACACCCAGCTCTACATCTCCTTTTCTCCAACCACAGTGGATACCGTTCTGTCCCTTCAGCGCTGTTTGGAGACTGTACTGCAATGGATGCAGGAAAATGGGCTGAGGCTGAACCCAGACAAGACGGAGGTCCTGAGGGTGGGTGGCCCCACCATCAGCGGTTTGGGAAACTCCCTCTCATTTGGGGGGGTGACTCACCGCAAAGAGTGAGGTTCGCAGCTTGGGGATCCATCTGGATTGCCCAGCTGCGTCCCTATCTTGATGTTGGGGCGCTCACCACTTTGGTACATGTGCTTGTAATCTCAAGATTAGACCACTGTAATGCGCTCTACGTGGGGCTACCTTTGAGATTGATGCGGAAGCTTCAAATGGTGCAGAACGCGGCAGCCAGACTTCTTAGTGGGGTGAGAAAACATCATCATATCTCTCCCACCCTGGCCGCATTGCATTGTCTGCCCGTTCGTTTCCGCATTCATTTCAAAGTCTTAATGATTACATATAAAGCCCTAAATGGTTTAGGACCTCGATATCTGGCGGAACGCCTCCTCCCACCTAGATCTGCCCGTATCACTCGATCTAGCCAGGAGGTGCGGCTGAGGAGCCTAACGCCGAGGGAGGCCCGGAAGGAAAAAACAAGAAACCGGGCCTTCTCGGCAGTGGCTCCTCGTCTTTGGAATAACCTCCCCTTAGGGATCCGCATGGCCCCTTCGCTGGGTATTTTTAAAAGCCAACTGAAAACCTGGCTATTTAGGCAGGCCTTCCCTCCGAGCACCACTTGATCTATCTTTTCTTTTTTTCCTTCCATCTTGAATGATATTGCTGTAAACTGTTGTTAATTTTTAACTGTTTTATTCTACTTGTTGTAAGCCGCCCAGAGTAGTCAACGACTAGATGGGCGGGATATAAGTATAATAAATAAATAAATAAATAAATAAATAAATAAATAAATAAATAAATAAACAAACAAACAAACAAACAAACAAACAAACAAACAAACCAAACTCATTTGGTTCCCATTTTAATGTGTTGTTATTATGTGTCATCAAGTTGCTTCTGCCTTATGGCAACCCTCTGAAGTAGTGACCTCCGAAAGCTCCTATCATTAGCAGCTCTTTTCAGGTCCTGCAAACTCAAGGTCATGGTCTCCTTTATTGAGTCAATCTCTCTCATACATGGTTTTTCTCTTTTGCTCCTTTCAACTTTCCACAGCATGATCGTTCCCCCCTACCACAGTGAGGCTTGTTTTCGTGATCAGTACCATAGTCTTCTCCTTGGTCTTGTTTTGGCAGAAGGAATACAGCTTCTCCATCTATGACTTCCAATTTATGTAGTCCATTTGATTTCTGTATTAGCCATTTGGTGATATTCATGTGTACAGTCATCTGTGAGGCTGCCTGAAGCACGTATTTGAAATAAACAGATGGTTGGCTTCACAGAATTCTCAAAGCCATTGTGCTTCATTTCTGCACCACACCTCTGGCTTTGTGAATGCAGCTTTCTGATCTAAAAATAATTCATTCAAGGATTATGCACACAGAAATGCACATATTTGAGAAAATTGCATACAGAACTAACCCTTTGTGAGCAGACACAGGGAAGAGCATGATGTAGGTTGATGGTGTCCACATTGGACCGTTTAGTGCATGAGTGGAAAATATCTGGCCCTCCAAATCTTGTTGGCCTGCAATTGCCATCATCTTTCACCATTGGCTAGGCTTAAGAATGATGGCAGCAGCATTCCGGCTAGAGTCCTCCGATATTTTTACTGCAGGCTGAGAATTTAACACCACTCCCTAGTAGCCAGTAAAATCTGTACTTGTAACACCACATTTTCTATGTAAAGGGAGCAAATGTACTGTAGCTTTTGTAACAATCACATTCCAAAGCTCTTACAATTTGAAGTTCTTTATCAGGTGAATTCACACTCCTTTGCTTGCTAGTAAATATAGCAATGATGGACAGTGTCATCGAAGCTACCAACATGAATTTGACCAAACTCTGGGAGGCAATGGAAGACAGGAGGGCCTGGCGTGCTCTGGTCCATGGGGTCACGAAGAGTCGGACACGACTTAACGACTAAACAACAACAACAAAATATAGCAATTGTTGATGGTGTACCATTTCATGTAGAAAAAGGCAAAACATCAGCCATAATTCACCAAAGAGAGGGGCAATATTACGAAGAGAGATGAAATATTAATGTTCCATCAGAAAGTTTCCTCAGGCTACAAAAGCGTAAATTCAGTTTCTAGATTTATTAAGATTCTTCTTTTCATATGTTTTTCCCCCAAGTGATGATCATTAGGAAAGGTAGGAATAACCTGGAACGCTGACAGCAATTTGTTTTTTGAACCAACTTAATGACAGCCAACTATACAGTAAGAAACACTGGGAAAGACTGTTTATGAATCTCAGTTAGAACAATTTTAGTGCATATACAACACTTACAAGCAGATTGCTTTCCATCAGTTGGCTATAAGAGCTTCCTAACAAGTCTATAGCTACATCTTACAAGCCTCTTGAGTCCACGTGGGCTGGCATCTCCACAGGGCAACACACCTTTCCTTTCTCTTAGCAACTAAATGCATAATGCAGCAAAAGCTCTCTGATGTGACATTACCAAGAGCTCTTTGCAAATATCTACTATCCTGCAGTATTCATCGACATGAAGTAGATAAATAAACATTATTACCCCCTATTTTTCTAGGCAGTGATGCACAAATACGAAAATCAAATGACAATTCCAGAGTCAGGAGTCAGAAATCAGGATGTTTAGCTTCTGTGTACGCTCCAGTTTTTCTAAGAGTTTTGGTTCTCATCACAGCAGAGAGATATAAACCATATAAACAGTGGATATTATACTTCCTAATTTACTGATCTGAAAGAGTCTATTAACTTTTATATATGTATTCTGCCTGGAGTTGTCACCAAAGTTTTCTCAAGTCAAGTGGTACAGGAGACGTTTGGAGCGTCCGTAAATGAGTTGCCTGCTTAAGCAGCATCCCATCTCTTGAGATTTCAGGGCTAAAAATCTGAGAGAACGGGGAGGACCTTTATGATATTTCAGGGTGGACCCTTGTGATGTCAGAGAGACAAGACCAGCAAGGGTTAACAGGCAGGAGCCAGGACAAGAAATGTCAGGAGTTGTGATGCCAGGGTTCTGCTTCCTGCTATGCTCCAAGTGGCCAGATGGACCGGACGTCAACACTCCAAAAAGCCAGGAAGCAGGAGAAGAGGCAGAGTAAAGACCTGGTGGGTGCATATATTTGACCTCATGCTTCCATCAGGAGCAACAGACGCACAACAGACCTTCATGTTGAGCCAAGGAGCCCTGGTGCCTGCTGAGAATGGTTAGAGAAGTGGGTCCAGGTTTCAAAGCCATCTCATGTACAAAAAGAAAAATTTCCTCTCCTCACTCTCAGATTTGTATCCCTGCCTAGTGGAGCAATTTATTGTGGGCATTTATATGTACCGTGGCCAGGCCCCTGAGATGCCTGCAGTGAAGGAGAGGCAGGTGGTGCAGGTCCCTGAATTCCTCTCCCACTTGGATACAAATCTGAGCTGGAGAAGAATTCCCCGTCTTCCATCTGATACAGATCTCAGGATGTAGAAAGATGTAAACAATCTTTATTCTAATTTTAAAATGCTCCACATGTTTCGGCACACGACCTTTTTCCGGAGGAAGATTTTAGAATCGAAACTTCATGAGCTTATTGGGTCTGTGCCAGCTCCAGCCTGTGAATTTCTCTTATCATGGATTTCTCTTGTCATTGGATGTATCAGTTCCCTGTGTTTCTGCTTCCATCTGATACACCTTTCCCGCCAGCTTCTTTGCTCCACTCTGTCAAATTCTCTCTGCCTTCCTTTATACATACCTTGGGTGAAAAGAGAAAGGAAACTTATTTTTTGCCCACCCCTGTCATGCAATTGGTTTGGTCTTTGGGATCTGTCATGTTCTGTAGGGACTGGTAGTCTTAAACAAGGCTCTGGCCGTATCAGTCCACTCTCGGAGAAACGGCAGGCCTCAAGGCTAAACTTTACCTTTTCTTCTTGAGGCCCTGCTTTACAGAGACTATAGAAGATGGAGCAAGAGAAAAAACAGGCTTTTCTGCTTCCCAGTCACTGGGCACTGTGTTGCTACTTGCCACATAATAAAGGCAAGGGTGCTGCAGATCTTTGGGGGGGGGGGAAATGGGGCTGGGCAGGATTTTAGGAGGGTGTGGGATTAACCACATCACCATAAAAGGAATTCATGCATCACCAAAAAGGAGGATAGCTTTTCAAATGGAGGGCATACAGCTGCTCTATTGTGTGTATGTGTGCATACACAGATAAATGTGTGAGTACATAAATTTGAAGATCTTCCTGCATGGCAAAGTTTTGGTGCATCTCTGTATATTAATCTGGTGGTGTAGGAGGTGGTGTAAGTTCACAGGAGAGGAGACAGTGTAGGAGTATGGGAATTACATGGTTTTGGAGGTGACCAATTGTGTGAACTCTTGCAACCAGGACGTTAAGAGTGATGACATCAAGTGGTGTTGTCCCAGAGGTGGATTTTCCAAAACATGATTGAAATGCCTCAAAATTCCAATCCAATTCTTCAAAAAGCCTCCAGTTTATGAATGTCAAATATTGTGCTTCTGCATCCAGAATTTCAGGAAATGTCCCAATATTGCTGCACAATATTGTGCCCGCATTGCCATCAGGAAAAAGGATGGCAAGCTTTACGTAGCAGCCTGAATGTTGCTAATGTCAAGGGCAGCAGTTATGATGGTCAACAGCATACCCTTATGGGAAAACCCCATAAGCTGACTCATGTATTCATCAGTTACCCATTGCTCGACCACACACAAAGGAATTGTTAGGGCTGTTTTTCAACAAGTGTGAATAATAATAGGCACAAGAGAGTATCCTGTAGACCAGTGTTTCCCAACTGGGAGGTCATGACTCCCCAAGGGGGTTCCAAAGTGTTTTCTGGGGGGTGGGTGGGTTGCAAGTCACCCTATATGTGTTGTAGCCCTTGCTAAATAATGTATTTCTTGGCCTTTCAGAGCAGGATGTTAAAGTTAGTGTGTTTGTGTATGTATGAGAAACAGGCCCTTTGGGAGAAAGAGGCATGAATTTTCTGAGAACAGATTACCGGATAAAAATGCCTTTTTATGCAAATGTGGGGGGTTGCAGGTTGGGAAATAGGATACACTTTTGTGCTCACTATTATTCACACTTGTTGAAAAACAGCCCTGAGAGTTGCTTTGTGTTTGGGTGAGAAATGGTTAACTGATGCATAAAGGAGTCAGTTTATGGGATTTTCCTTTGCTTGTTGTCACTTTGTGCTAATTCTCTGAAGATATATGGCAAAATGTATCTAGAGGGCTGTCATCCATTACTTTCTTTAATTCAAACCTGGTTTTTTTACTATTTAAAGAAAACCTGTCGTTGACTCTGTGTCTATGACCTTTCATTGCCCTACTGCCTCCCCCTCCCCTGCAGCAAACTGCAACAATATATCTACTTAACAATATATCTACTTTGGAACATTCTTACTGGTAAGCCTGTGTAACAAAATCACTGGTTTCACCTTTTGAAAGGCCTTTTTTGAGAATCTGTATTTCAGCCACTGCAGCCTGGGTTCATTCCATATAAATAAAGAGGGTAGGGTCAACTGTTCTCTTTCAAGATGAGGAGGATTGGTCTTTTCAATTTATTTGATCACAGCAAAATTTCTCCTTGCTGCAGTATGACAAGATCTTTTCTGCTTGAAATCAAGCTGATGGTTTTGTAATTTTGTGCACTACTTGCGTTATTGCAAAATGCATTGATTGCATGAATTGAAAGGCAAAATAGCATTGGGTTGGTTGGTTGTGTTTCTTTTAATCTTTCAGCCTGTCTTTTTGTGTTTGTTGCATATAAGCTTAGGGAAAATGTAATTTTGCACTGCTGTGTTTATTGCAAAATACTAAGCACATGATGGTGGAAACACTTATTGTCCTCCCCTCAGGCTAAGAGCACCTACTCTCACAGGGTCTGGAGAATCCTTGAGGAGTTATCCCACTGCGTTGAAACAATATGTTCTGAACCAGAAATACAGGTGAGATTTCTTCATCTCCCTGCCTTTAATTGCTGAGATGCCAAGTTGGTTAGGCATGCTAGGATACTATCTGTAGCAACCCCTCATATGATTAGTGTGGGGCTATAATGACTTTTGGAGGTCCTTGGTAGAAAGGTGGTGAACAGATATGACAAATATATTAAATAAGTGATTCATCTAAATTGAAAATAGATAGTTTAGAATGCACGGAGCAATCTTCTATTGATCTCAGTATCAAGAAATCCCCGGTGTAAGTGTGTACATATTCCATTTTCCTATTTACATCAGGGTCTTTGTGACTATTCGCATGGATTTTTAATAAAGGGATGTACTTATCATATGCAAATGTGGCATTTCATGGTAAACAGTCTACCCTCTGAACTTCAGATCACAGCTCCCTGTACTCTGAAACATTGAACAGCCTTGTACTCTGGATCAAAGAGTGATTTTCCTATTGCGGGTCCTAACTGTGCTGTAGTAATATATGTAGATAGTTATGTTATATATTACTACATTACTATGTATATGTAGTTACAATTATGTGCTCCTCCCAGGAATTTACAGTATAGGAAGGCATAAGGGTGCAGCATCTATGTGATCATGTAAATGTGTGATCATGTAAATCATAGATTAGAGGCTGTAATCCTGTACTGTTTAAGAATAAGGGCCATTGAACTCAAGAAATGAACAGACATATGCAGGATTGTATATAGGGAAAATGAGCACAGAATCTAAACAGCTAGAATTGGCCTTCTATTGCATTTCCATGTGATCACTTTTCAGTCAAGCCACTGTAACTGGATTCCTTATCCATTCTATGAGGAAATATCAAGATGCTGGGAAAAAATCCACTTTTAATTGAAAATGGCATTTTTAGTCTCACATAGCTTAGGGTGGGAATAAAAAAAACCCTGAGTAATATCGCCAAGTAATCAAAAAGATAATGAACACACATTCAATGATCTACACAGTAATATAAAACCACAAGAATATATATACCAACTATGCTAAGAAATTGTGTCATACCTCAAAAGACATTGCAAGACCAGTAATTTTATTGTCATGTATTTTACTCGACTGCGATACTCTACAAAAGTATTTTTTAAGGAAATGTTTGGCATTCAATAGTAAATATTAGTACTCAGAAGATTATCTTAAATTTCCAGGCGTATTTTGGAAAGGATCCCCAACTTCTGTTTAGCCTAAGCAGCAAATCAACATTTTATAAGGCAATTCTAAAAATGGAGGCGGCAAAAACAAAAAAAATATATAGCTTTTAAAATGGACTTCAGATCAGCACCAAGTTTGACACAGATGTAGCAAACTGTCTGCTGTTGCTCTGTGTCAGAGTTGAGGGAGTTTGGGCAAAGGGTTTTCAAATTCTTATTTTTTTTAATGTAAAACTGTTTTGCTCCCCCTGTGCAGAAAAAAAGTGACCTTAAAAGTCCCCAGATTTAAAATAGATCAAATGAATTGGAAACATCAGTCTTGCTTATCTTAAAAGAGAATGGTTGGCCCCACCCCTTGTTTATTTGGAAGGAATCCTGGCTGCAGGGCCCTTTGTTATTGCCCGTGTTATCTGACTGAACATGCGTGGAGCAAGCTTACCAGCAAGAGCATTTCAGAGTAGATGCATTGTTACAGTTTCATGAGCTGGGAAAGGAGATGTTTGGAGAGCAATGAAAAGTCACACAAACAGTCAAAAGAGAGATTTTCTTTGAATAATAATAAAAAAACCAAACAAAACAGGCTTGCTTTAAAGAAAGTACCGGAGCAAGAGTGCTCCAGAAAGGGGCATTTTGCCATATATCTCTATGGGGAAGTCAGCTCCATGTCTGGGGCAATCTGAACTTTTCACCTTGTCAGTCAGGACCCCATTAGCTGACTCTTCAGGAGGAGAACTTTTTAGTTCTTTCCTGGCCAAACAGGCATTGGAGCTGGGAAAGGGATTCAGTGTGCTGTTGTAAAAATATGCATAAATATATATTTTTAAAAATAGAGAACAAATATTCAGAAGCTCACTCGTTGTCATTCTACCATTCACACTTGTCAAAAGTCAGCTCTGACAATTGATTTGTGTTCGGGTGAAAAGTGGTTAACTGATGAAAAAACGAGTCAGCTTCTGGGATTTTCCCTTGCATGGGGTCCATTTGTGAATGGTAGTATCCTGTAAACCAGTGGTCCCCAACCTTTTCTGAACCGCAGACTGGTTGGGGGGTGGGGTCTGTGCACGGGGGGGGCACCCCGTGCTCGTGGGTGGGCGGGGTGCTCGCTTGTGCATGTGCAGGGCGTGCTCACGCGCATGCGTGGATGGGCGGGGCATGCTCACACGCATGCATGGATGGGCAGGGGGAGCTCGTGGGTGGGTGGGGTACACTTGCGCACACGCGCAGGTAGGCAGGGCACTCGTGTGTGCAGGTGGGTGGGCCATGCATGCGTGTGGGCGTGAGTAGGGGGAGTGTGTGCGGTGGGGCGGGAGATCTGTCTCCGGAGCCCGGTCTTGCCAAGGCCACGGACTGGCACCGGGCCGCGGACCGGGGGATGGGGACCCCTGCTGTAGACCATCTTGAGTGCTGCCATTGGTGTCATCAACATTCAGGCTGCCTTTTGCTATGCCTGGCCTCCTTTTTCCTCCTGGCAATACAGCCACGATAATGTGTAGCAATATTAGGCCATTTCCCACCGTTTTGAATTGTGGATACAGAGGCACAATATCCCACATCCATAAACCAGAGTGGTTGTTTTTTTAAAAAAAAGAATTGAATAGCCTGTTTCTGTTGTGAGTTAGGGCATACTCAGAACAATGTTACCACAGAAATGGTGCATTTGAAATGGGGAGACAGTATGCAATGCTTTGTGAAGTTTTCAGTTGCTACCTCATGTCTGTATCTGTATGTGAGTGAAAGAGGATTTGGCAGTTTTTCAAGGGTTGCATTAGATCTTAACCTGAGTGCCTAACACCTCTGTTAGTCGAACGATATGCAAGGATGCCCTGTGGATTTCATTTGGGTCCTGTTTTAAGTGTACCAACCTGATTTCCACCTCCTAGGGTGAACACATGGATCAGAGCACAGTAATCCTTAGGGTTTTGCACTTCTATAGTTCTCAGCTAAAAAAAATGCCACAATGCTAGGGTATTAAACTGCTACTTTTCACATTCTTCTTCGTCTTCTTTTTAAATTGCCAGTTCACACATAAATAGGATAGCCTGGACTCAGGACTGAGACAAGGCAGTTTTCTGCTTGAGGTGGAGCTGCGCATCATGTCCCCCCATGCCTCTTAAAGTGCGATTTGCCTGAAGGGATCCAAGTTATTTTGGTACATGAGACAGAAAAATCACAACCAGGACTCCTTCCCCTTCGTGGCAGAATAAATAGAACAATGGCATATTAAATGACTATTTACTGACTTTTCAGGGCACTCAAAACCTGCTGACAGAGCCCCCTCAATGGGGCGAGTGCTTGGGATCAATCTTCAGTGAATGTATGAACAAATATCTGAGGCTGAGGTAGATTGTTCATCCTTTCTTATATGTCAATCCCACCCTGTTTTCTAATTTTTCATGACTGTAGTTAAAATAAAAATGAGGTTTCTTTTTCCCCTGCCTTGTTCATTAAGTCTGTCTGTGATAAGGTTATAACCCACGGATGATTTTTGTCCTGTGATACAGGAGGATTTTCAGTACGATGATTGATTTATGGATTGAGTTCTCCATCCTCTCCTGTTGGATATGTACAGGGTACTACTAGCATGATTGTTGTTGTTTTCCTTCAAAGGTGAATGGATTTCTAAAATCTGTGTATAACAACGATGCACAAATAATTAAGCATTCTTGCATTGTACTCCCTGAACTAGGATGAATCCATACATCTTATGGAAAGTTGAATTAATTATTTTACCAGGCAGCTGTAAAGTTTTATGGAAATTTGCGCTTATTATGGGTCCCCCCCCCCATTTTTATCAGAAACTTGGTTTATAATACATTTGAACCTTTTCAACAAAGAGGGAGAGAGAGAGAGAGATTGGGAATGAGAGAAGATACTTTGGTTTGCATGAATGTGTTGAATACAAGTTCTCAGGTCCCATTGTATGCATTTGTGAGTGGGATGTTTCACAGTGCCAAATTAATATTGTGGTAAACACAGACATCTGCTACTGAAAACAGCAAATGTTACGCTGGTCCCCCTTTCCTTCCTTCAGTAGTTTAATGCAACATACCCATGTGCAAAACCCAAAGGTCCTTCTCTCCCTGCTCCAATGACGCTTACTCCCATGTTAAATGGGAGGATATATAGGATTACAGCCGTAGCATTTTGCGGTAACCTAGTATATAAGAAAGAAAGAGGTTGAGAAAGGAAATGTAAGGAAACTTAGTAAAGTTTTATGATAGTTTGGATCATTAAAAATACGAGTAACAAAAGGTAAGAGCACAATATTATAAAGCAGGGATGACATAATTTACTGCTACTTCACCAAAATGCATTGTAAGCCTTAGAAATGCTCTTTATCCTATTTCCAGCTTCAGGAAGTACGAAATAGATCTTTCCCTCAGGGAAATGCAAATCTAATGAATTCCACCAGCCAGGTGGCAAAAATGGGGAGTTAGGTAATATTTGTGGAAAACACATTCAAAACCAGCCACCGGCTTAAGACAGTTGCCTGAATAAAACAACAGGGAAAATGTATTGACTTCATGAGTTACTCAAGGTCTTCTTTTGGGTGCTGTGTGGATGAAGAGCAGCGAGGAAACAGAACACGGGACAAGATATATTTTCGGTGAGAGACTTCCATGCCCTTGTGAGCATGAAATATGGGAAATGTGAGGAAAGGCACTGCAGTGAGGCTGGTAGCATATATCGTATTTACTGTGAAGTCTTTATCAACAAAACAAAACCAAGCCCAAATGTTTGGCCTCCAGCCATCTGAAAGGTCAAATTCATCTCTCATTCCAGCTGAACTGCTTCTCTCCACAGCACAGGGCAGGCTTGCAGTTTTCCTTTTTAGGCCTCTAACTTCCTAACTTATTTGGCAGGTTCTTGTCTTGGGTGGGTCATAACTGGGGTCATTACATCTCCCTGTGAGCGGTGGCAGCTGCTGCTTGCTTCTATTTGTCTTACTTGACTACTGCGAAGCTTGCCCATGGGTAGTACGAGTTTATTACTTTTTCCCCTGCTGTTTGTTTTTTGTTTCTCTTTCAGATTCACCATGCCACCGTGCACTTCTAAGCTATCACAGAAACTTTGCTTCATTGCTCTCATTCTTTTTTTTTTCTCCCCCTTTTGGTTTGGTCCTTTTTTTCCTTCTCTTTTTAAAAAAAATCCAAAACCGATTATTTAAAAATCCAAAACCGTTGCTTCTTCTGCACTGGCCATAACACTGAATCTCAGAGGACCACTGCCCTGTCAGCCTTGACCTTCTGCAATTCTTTCCGTCAAATCAGCCCATGTATTAAATCAGCCCATATATTGGCTGTCTTTCCAATATAGCTGTCCTTCCTCCCGGTGTATCTAATAGAACAAACACACTCGATTTTTCAAGGAGAGAGGGCTGTTGTTGACTATGTATCTTGAAGCATTTTCTATGTGCATTTAGAGCAGTGGTTCTCAAACTGTTCCTGGACTAACCCCCCCCCCCAAGAAGCCTTCACCCCTAGCTGTGCTGGCCAGGATTTCTGGGAGCTGTAGTCCAAGAACATCTGGGGACCAAAGATTGGGAACCACGGACTTAGAGGAATACACGAGGGGCAGCAGGATTGTGTCTGCCCCCCTGACCAATGTTTCTTTGGAGTGCTCAGCTGCCCTCAAGCCCTTTTTAGGTACAGAAGGCAACATCTCTCTGCAGCACAGCAGTGAAGGACAGTGCACCATGACTGGGCATCTCCAGATACCTGGAGCTTCTGCCCTTGAATTTGCCCCTTCATGGTTTCCAACCAACACATAAAAATCAGAGTGGGACAGAGAGCATTGAGAGCTGAGTCAATGCCCATGACTTCTTAGAACTGTCTTCTGAAGAATGAGTTCCATGTGCTACATCTCTAGACAAAAGCGAATTGTCTAAACTTCTTCCCATGCCAGAAATTTCTCTTGGGTTTATTTGTGTTGTAGGTTATCAGTCATTTTTACTGCATTTAGCCAAAGGCCATTACAATTTAATGGTCAATGCAACAGAAACAAGCCTGAACAAGGTAACATAAGATAAAAGACAATCTGTGTCTGAGTTGTTTTCAGACTATAACAGCTGTATCAGCCATCCTTTAAACTTAACAATAAAGAACATTTTACATTGTAAATTCTTCTGTTCTTCATATACAAGTCCAAGGAGAAAATTTCTATCATATATTCTTATTAGTAACTCAGCAGAAACTCCACACAAAAGTGTGATGTAATTATTTGGAAGCAATCAACCCTATACCATTGGTATGGTAGTATTATTTGTTGTAACCTTCAGGAAGTTGCATGCTTATTTTATTATTAATATTGTAGACAAGGTGAGCCCAACCCGATTTATAGCACACTGGGCAACTTTAATTCAGAAGCTTAGGAAATCCAGCAAATGGGGAAGATAATTCTGCTCTTTCACATCCAGTATAGACTCATTGACCATTGTGACTGGATGTGCTGATGTGTGTGTTCCCTATCTCAAGGGATAGTTAAATCTTTTTCTGCCCATGACATTTCCACATATTTTTAGGCAGAATGTGGCTGTGTTCCTAAATTAATTTGTGATCCCAAAAACATTGTCTTCAAAATTGTATTTGCACTCTTATTTCAGTAGGTATTTAAATGTGCATAATGGTCAGTTTGCTGAGGAATATGGGCTGAATCCACTTATTAGCTACAGCTAGATTTGACTGATGGAGTTGGTGGCTGAAATCCTGTTGCTCGGTTATGTAAACGGTGTAACTTTTAGAGGTGAATTGCCCTAAGTTAAGAAATGTCTGTATACCTTATCTGTTACACTCTGAGTCAGGCAACTCAGCATGCAACAGATAATGTCTGTGGAGATTTTTTCACTCAACAACAATTGGCTTCCAAAAGTTATGCCATTTGCACAATAAGGTTTCAACCAATGAGACACACAATTTTCTATCTGGAATTAATTTGTGAGGTCATTCTGCATAGGAATTCACACATATCAAATTGTTTAGACAGCCCCACATACTGTAGTCCTGTTCCCATGAAGGTCAGGAAAACCTATGGGCAAACACACACACAAAAATCTTACTGGTCACATACAGGAAGACGCAGGTTGAGTGAATGGGTAGTTGAGTAGTAGATGGGTGTACTGGAAGCTAGTGACTATCATATCACAGGGACAGTGAACCCAATCTGGGTCTGAACTTTATAGGAACTATCTAAATTCTGGATCTTATCCCTAAAATAGGTTGAGCAGTTTGGTAGCTCCTGTAAAGTTCAGACGGAAGCTTGGACTAGCTAGCAATCAGAGGAATCAAGCTCCATGGAGAGAGGTGACATAGGAGATGAACAGCAGCTAATTCTGGGCATGGGCACATATTTTAAATATTTCACCGTGATGCAGTCATGAGTCTTGAACCCAGCATACCACACTTTCAGGTACAACAGTAACGTCTGTGAGGTGAAATACAAAAGACTCATCTTAAGAGGTTTCAAAAACAAGCTAACCAATTTATACTTGCACAAACTGTAGATACAATAGAATCTGAGAAGAGCATGTTTTAGGGAAATAAAATATCCAATACAGATTTTGGAATATATTGGGTGGGAGCATGTCACTTTCCCCACAGATTTCCCTAAGAATTGATAAAAAAGAATATGGAACAAACCCTTCTTTGACATCTGTTGAACATTTTGAGTATGCTTCATTTCTAGGGCTATTCACAAAAAACCTCTCATAATCCTCCATTTTATACAGAGACATTGAGGTGGGGGTAATGTCTCTGTATACAATTCCTGAAATTTTCAACAGGGAGGAGTAATTCTCCAAAACATTTTAAAGGATAGCTCTTGTGATCAGCAATGGCAATACTATTCCATTCTTTCTTTTTCTTCCCCACTACTGACAGGAGCAATATAAAACTTGGGGCCCTGGCTACCATTTTGTAACCCCCACAGTGCTGTAGACTGGTGTCATTTTGGAGCAGTGAGGGGCGGGAACGGCTGTCAAAATTCTACAAAGTCTCCTTTTTCTATTGGGATTAGAAATGCAAATCTTAAAAAATTGTGTCAGAAGAATATGTCTTGAGAAATTTCAGCTCAGCTCTACTCCTTTTCAGTTAGTGGGACCGATATCAGTGATATTCGCTGGCAATTAATTTTTTTCAGCCAAGCTACTGATTGAAAAGTCACTGGAACTTATTCATTTTGCAGTATATTTAAAGATACTTCTAAACGGAGCCAATGTGGTTGTCAGGGGAAACGAGAGCAGTTCATTCTCATGTTCTAAGGTCTTTCAGGCTGTCTGACTGAGCCCCAGCATTCCCTCCTTCTGAAAGAAAGACACATGGACATGCAAACAGAGTTTCAATGGTAAAAATACATTTGAATAGTTTATGCAGAGAGTGGTGCTGAAGTAAAAAAGTGAATGAGCAGTTTTCCATGTTTCATCTAAAATCATCATTGGGAATACATGAATTCAGGGCATGGCTGAGTACATACTTACAGATGAACAGAAAATGGGACCTCATCAGTAGAGAGAAGAGACAGTACAGTCATATGTATTTTTTAATATATTCATTCATTCATTTTTGCCTGTTGTTTGGCAGGATAGCTGAGCAGTTTAGGTATCTGGCTGTGGAACCAGAGGTTGGGAGTTCGATTCCACACTATGTCTCCTGCGAGTAGAGCCAGTCTGTGTGGCCTTGGGCAAGCTGAACAGTCCTAGGGTGCCCCCAGAAGAAGGGAAAGGCAAACCGCTTCTAAGTATTCTCTTCCTGGAAAACCCTGAAAAGGGTTGCCCTAAGTCAGAATCGACTTGACGTCACATGATTTTTATTGTTGTTTGGAAGAGGAAACTTCCACATTTTGTACAACTTAATGCCCATTTCTTGTGAATATTGCACAGGGAAGATGCTGTGCTGCAAAGATCATAGTAATCTTGTATGACTTGGCATTTTCGGGCGAATCCTGTCCAAAAATATGCATTCTATGCAAGGATTACAATTGTTCCAGAAATAAATGCCCCCAAACCTTTCAAGAAAATCCACAAGATTTTCCATGAAATTCATCAAGGAGGAAACATCTCACACAGAAAAAGCCTTCTGCAAGGAAAAGGCAGTTATTTCCCACCCCACTCAGTTTCTCTCTGAGAGTGAGAGGCTGTGAGATTCACATCCTTACCCTAGAGCAGTGATGGTGAACCTTTTTGAGCCTGAGTGCCCAAACTGCAAAACAAAATCAACTTATTTATTTCAAAGTGCCAACACTGCAATTAAAACCCAAATACTGAGGTTTTAGTTTAGAAAAAACAACTGCTCATGCACTGCAAGGGTTAAATGCTTGTCCCCCCCCCATGGGGGGTATTAACAAAGAAATACTTACCAGTCATCCAATCCCCCCATTGAGCTAGACCAGTAATGGTTGCCATTGCACCAGCAGAGGGGAGTGCCAAAATCTGGGATCGGAGGATGGATAAATATTTCTCTATGGCGACTTATGGCTCGCGTGCCCACAGAGAGGGCTCTGTGTGCCAGCTGTGGCACGTGTGCCATAGGTTCGCCATTGCTGTCCTAGAGGATGCTTTGCCACAGAGGACTATTACCAGTAAAGTAAGGCTGCGGTCACACTTGAGAAATGCCCCCCTTCTTTCTCGTGTCTTCTGCTTCCTGTATAGTTGTGCATTGTGGTCATGTGGCATATATCTTGTGATAGTAGTTCATACTTTTTAAAACTATTCCACTTTGGGGGGATGAATTAGATGTGGTATGTTCATCTATACTCCTCTAGCGGGACATATCCTCTTCCTTTTCTTGTGGTTTTCTCTGCCTCCCTCCCTTTTTTTTTTAACATTGTGGATATATCGTTGTGTCGGCAAAGTGCCCTTGCTGGCCACATACTGATGTGGGCCATTTCTTCCTATTTCTGTGCTTTGTTACCCTCTATGGAGGAGAACTCTCAGCACATTACAGTGGTGGTCAAAAGACGGTAAGGGGACTGATGCTCCATGTTTGACAGAATCATTGACATTCTCATTTGAAAATTAATTTAATAGGAGTTGAATGACAGCAGGTGAGGGAGGTGGGACTGCAAGCCAGATGCATAGGGAATGAATTGGTTTTGGAGTACACACTCAATTGGATGTCAATTGTACTGTGTGATGAAAAGCGAACAAAAATAGCAGTAGCCTCCCAGCTGACTAGATCTGATGCAGAGCTAGCACAGAGGGGGAAACAAAAGAATTGATAATGGTTGTGTGTAGTCTGAACCCAAAAAAGGGGTTGAAATTCACAAGGAATAATTCAGAAACATTTTGTTGGTGTTGTCACAGTCTAAGATGCATGGCCAGTGTATGATGTGAAAATGCCCATTGTGGTCAAGATGAATAAAGGCGAAGGTACAGAGCAGCTAACAAGAGGGGGTAGTGGCAATGAAGTAGTGGTAGGCACCTGGGAATTGCTTGTAGATGACACTTTGTACTGCTTGGCCTGGATGAATCTGTCCTTATATTACACATTAATGAAGCTTAATTAATTAGCATACACTTAGGAAAGATTGTACACACCCCATGTTTACTACAATTCTTTCAAAATTAACATGGATTCAAAAGCTGAGGGTTCCCGTGATCTAATAGTTTCAATTACATGCCTATAGACTTCTGTATTCAGTGGTCCCCCAGAAAATTCCTCCATTTTTTTAAACTCAAGGATTTCACTCCATATATCAAGAACAAGAGTGCTACTAAAAAGCATTCAGATAATTTTTTTAAATGCAATTCCCTTATCAAAAACCCCTTGATTTTGGCAGGTGATAGAACGTAAGTGCTTTGTGTTGTTTTTGTAAGTGTTTCAGCAAACAGGACAGAACATAAATAGCTCTAGATCCTGATAACAAGAATGCAACACATGGGGTAGGATAGATAGCTAGGTCTCTTAGTATCATTTCAAATTCTGCAGTAGCATTTTGCACTTGAATTCATCAAGGAAACCTCCTGTGTCTGCATGGCATTGGCTAGTATCTGTTAGGGATGTGCCATTCATTTTTTAAACACCCACTTCCAGAATTCTCCAAAAATTCCCCAGCAGAATTCTGGGACATCCAGTCCAAAGTCCCATGTCTACAGATGCCTACATTTTCCTCACTGGAGCAGGGCCTACCTCTGAGACTTATGACTGTCTTGGGCTTGCATCCTGTTTATCTATGGTTCTCAAACTGGGGTCCCCAGATGTTCTTGGTTTGCAATTCCCAGAAATCCTGGCTAGCACAGCGAGGGGTGAAGGCTTCTGGGAATTGCAGTCCAACAACATCTGGGGACCCAAGGTTGGGAATCAATGCCATAGAGCCTAAAGGGCAGTGAGACGATGACTCCGAAGAAACACTATGGCAGCTCCTTTATTTTTGTACCTTAACAATAGGAAGCAAGACGCAAGGCAGCCGTGGAGTTTTGAAGGTAAGCCCTACTCCAGGCAAATAAAATGTAGGTGTCTTTGGGCTGGAACTCCCAGAATTCTGTGTGGGAATTCCTGGAGATTTCTGGGAGTTGGAGTCCAAAAAACCCTGAATGGTACATCTCTATTGTTTATTCCATTGTGGTTTGGCTCAAAAGTATTATTCATTTATATCCCGTATTCTCAGAGAGAACTCTCAGTGGACTCTCAATTGTGGAGTCCCGCAGGGGTCAATCATCTCCCCAATGCTATTTAATATCTATATGAGGCCACTGGGGGAGGTCATCAGGAGTTCTGGAGCTTCGTGTCACCAATATGCGGATGACACGCAGCTCAATCTCTCCTTCCACCCTTCTGCAGTGGATGCTGTCCCGTCCCTTGAGCGCGGCCTGGATGCTTTGCTGGGATGGATGAAGGACAACAGACTGAGGCTGAACTCAGACAAGACGGAAATCCTGCGGGTGGGGGCCCCTAGTGTCTGTGGTCTGGTTGCCTCCCTGAGTTTTGGTGCCTCCCTGTCTAAAGAGAGGCAAGCTGAGTACAAAAGAGATTTGGGGTTGCACTTCTAACTTCATCTCTTGTCATCCTGTCACTCAAGCCATCCCCCCTCTGTTCAGGATGAACTTCTCTAATAGTAGTGATAGGACATTTCTACTTGTGGAGGTTCCATGTACAAGAATACCTTCAAAAAGGCTTTCAAACTTGCCCTGCCCATTCAGGCATACAGCACCCAAATAAGGTTCTTGGATCTACCTAGTTCTATCATGAGATTTTTCAAAACAATCTCAATCTGTTCAGGATATGTTGGTTACAACAACACCAATGACAGTAATAATAAATATTGCAGAATATTGCAGCTGATTAGTTCCCCCCTAGATTTTAAGAATTTTTATTACAAAATGGAAGGGAGAAGTCAGAAAAACAAGTTGTGCGTCTGTGTCTGTTTATGTGTATTTTCCTTCCCCCCCCCCCTCTTTTTTCCTTTTTGGTTCATTTGGCTCAGCCCTGATTAGAATCCCTTTCTACCTAAAGAAGAAGCAATTTTCTACTGACCAAATGTTTTGATGAACATTTTTTAAGCAATTCTAGCCCTGGGAACGACAATCTTGGAGAGCACTTGAAAAGAGATTTGAAAAGCCTTTTTGATGTTTCAAGGATATGAAATGCTTCAGAGCTTTCTTTCTCCATCTTGCATCTTGGGTTTCGTGCAATTTTGGGGATTTCTGAACTGTGCATTTAATAGCTAAAAGATAGGAGTGCAGAAAAGAAAACCCAAGTCTCTCACCCCCCCCCCCCCCAGCCCCTCAAGGCCACAACTTCTAGTAAACTTCTTTCCTTTTTTATATTCCAGTCTGACATGCTCTGATAAGATGCACCCTGTTCAGCTTTCAGGCTTCTTTGTAGATGGTGACACTGCTGAAAAGATGCTTTATTCCAACTATCTTTGGAAATGACTGAAAAAGTGGCAAAGGCAGATGTGTTAAGATGGTGTTAGCCTGATCAGGCACAGTTCATACCTGTGGGGATATCCAGCTGTTACTATTGATATCCTTTTGTGTCTTCTGAAAACTTGCTGTAAAGCACCATGTCTGTCTGTTTTTGACTCCTTACGGAATGAGGGTTCTCTTGTACAATAAAAGAGGAAATCAAAGAAACTTAGTGTAAACAGATGAATTACATTACACATATCATCCTCAATGGAAATACTATTTAATCCCTTGGACTGATAAAAAGCTATATGGTCGTTCATAAGACATAGAAAAGAAGAAAGCATCTTTTTCAACCCTAAAAATTCTCCTCACACTTTTTTTTTCCTGAATGGAGCCTTTTTCCATTTAAAAGATTTTGAGTGTCACTATGGCGTACAGTTGCAATTCTCGATTAAACTGTATAGTGCTATAATAACAGTTGCCATTAGGGGGAGTAACCGTTTATTGTTTCCCAAGCCTCTTTAACCATTTAGGTCTTGGAAATTGCAAGTAGAGCAGGCTGGGGTTGATGATTTGCTAAAAGATTGTTAGATTTTTGAAAACAGATCTTAAGATTTATAGATGACAAAGCTATTCAGAAATACTGTCAGCTGCTTTTTCTTGGACAACAGTTATCAAACCAGTGAAACTGGAGTCATTGCGACTCATCTTCCTTTTAAAGGTTTTTTGTTGAGAGACTGACAACACTATATTAAAACACCTTTGCTCTTTTGTCCTAAAACATGCAGTTATAGAACTCGCATCATTCTGCAAGACTGAATGCCTGATATTTTCATTTCCTTTCTGTTCATTGTATTTGGTTCCTGTTTAACAGCACATCATTCTGTCACTGCTATTGGTTTCCAGCTGCAATTTGTTTGCTATAATATTATAATATGTCATTTTATGCTATCATGTTTGTATATGGCATGTGTGTTATCATTACAGTTTTATCAGTACAGAAGAGGAAAAATGCCCATATCAAGACAATTAATTTAAAGGGCAGGAATTCCATCTTAGACTGTGATAAGTGAAGGATTCCTCAGCAGGAAAGCTGTGATTTTCTCAGGCCTATGTATCCTTAATGCCTACATCTGACTATATCAATGCACTGTGCGCAAACCAGGTTAGCGTTTTTACTGGTTGACCTAGGCTTGTATTTCTGGTGGTTCATAGTATCCATACAGCTCTTTCCCAACACATGTGCAGTGAGTTGATTTTCATTAGAATACACTAACATAGTTATGTGCAAACAGTGAGTTTTTGGGTGACAAGTAAGATAACAGATAGTTGCAAAGTTGATTTTAGGTGCATTGAATTTAGGTGCAGCATTTTAATAATGTGCAACATGTTGAATTCCTCATATCAGCAGAGCATTGATAAGATAAACCATGCTTTCGAGATGCAAAGAGTTCCTTTTAGAATCCACATTCCATCCTCCAACGCCAGACTCAACCTGTTAATGAATTTTAACACTGTATTGGAGCATGATGAAGAACTCAACCTTTGCAAGTACAGGACAGAACATTCGGATACTGTATTTCAGAAACCATAGACCGCTGATCGTGGCATCCTCGTTTTGCCTGCCCCCTAAGAGAAAGTGAATCTAAAACCTGTGACTTGTTCTCCATCTTTTGCTGCCAGGGGCTTCCAACTTTTCTTTCTTTGATAAATTACACACATCACAATAAACAAAACTACATCTGAAAATAGTTTCCACCCTTTTTATAAAGGTTACATTTGACACTAGACATGCAGTCACAGTTCCTTGAAGGCAGCAAATAGGAAATGCTGCTTTGGTGACCTTAATGTTAGCAAATGGTGACTGATGACCACTGAACCATGAAAAACAGCTCCACTAGCGCTTATGACTTTTCTATTTTCTGAGATGACTGTTATGTTCAGAAAGGATGTGACAATCATTTCCTCCCTTTCACGCTGTGATCTTGCCCAAATCCATACTTACCTGCTTAGGAATACAAATCTATCCAGCTCTATAAGAATGCAGCAAAAGAACCACCTCCACTGGTCAGGGGCGGAGGTCTGAATTTGACCTCTGAAACAGTTTAAGAAATGGAAGGGAGGCTTAAACAGCAATAAGGATACTTCTTACACTCCATTCCACCCCTTAAATTATAAATGCTACTTGAGAACTCCACATTGGTAGGGATCCGGCCAGTACCTCTCTTCTTATCAGAGTCTTCTTTGCTGCCCTTGGTAACTTTTAGACAATTAAAAAAAAAGAATGCAGAAGGTTAAGGAGCCCTCCGCTATCCTTTAATTTGTCAACTGTCCTCATAATACTTTAAATTGATTTAGATCTGCCGAATGTACTCCCCTCTCCACAGCAGGCAACGCTTCAAATGCAGAAAATACCAGCCCTTGTAAAAGCTGGACGCAGTATGCACCTTGCATCACTTCCTCAGAGAATTTTGTTTTCTGTCCTATAGTGTGTCATAAGATTCTGCACATGTGGGACAGGCTCAGCAGGTGCACACACAAAGTTCAGCCTCTTCTGTGAAACAGTGTTGACTATAAAGTTTACAAATATGTGCCACTGTTTTGACTTGTTTTTGATGAAATACTGGTTGACTGCTGGTCAGCACAGTCAACCAAGCAGACTCGTTTGAGAGGCATCTTTTTTCTTGGTCAGTTCTCTCACTTTCTGTTGGTAAGCATTGTATGGGGTTACTCTTGTCATCCTGTAGCAATGACCCAGCCATTAGGCATGGCGAGGCAAGGGCCACAGGTGACAAGTGCTGGGAGAACACTAATCGTTGGCCATTGTTCTTTCTGAACCCCCAACTATTTCCCTCTTAGACCACAGAGCTGGTCTTGTTTTCCCTAATCCTGCTGCCTTCAGCTATGGTGGAGGGTTCTACTATCCATTGTTAGGACTGAAGTATGCTTCATGTGTCAGTCCATGGAAAAGAAGTGGCATGATCTTCTCCTTTGCCTGAGGAAGCACGATGCCTTGGGCCAATTCTGCTCAAAAAATAATCCTTTGTTCCTTGATGTTTGTGAGGGGGATAGGTGAATGGTCAATAACTCCCAGGGGAAACATAAACAACCATGCAGCGGTGTTGACTGAACTGAAAGAACTATGAACAAATCAGTGAGCTTCTCTGGAGAATTCTCTACCCAATTCATAAATTCTGAGTTCTGAATCTCCACACAATTCAGAAATTTACATTCTGAATCTAGCATGAAGGTGTTCCTGCAGAAATCATATAGAACCAAAGACCAGAATCCTGTTTCCTTATCCAGTCACATAAGGGTGATTGTGTACGTTTTTCTTCTCCTCTCATAGGCCCTTGGTTGTGAGCCCAATGTTGCAGTGACTTCAAAATCAGATATACAGAGGTCACATGCCTGAGTGTGTGAAGGGAAGCTGACTGGAGGGGAAAAGCTGCTGCGCTTTTGAATTACCGATTTTTTCCGTTTATAAGACGACCCAGTGTATAAGATGACCCCCCCTTTTCTAACCCCCAAATTAGAAAATTTGATCCCCGTGGGGCTTAGGAAGTGGATAAAGCAGATGTGAAAGGGCTGCACGATCGCAGCCCTTTGATCCTGAAGCCCTTTCATGGCTGCTTCAGGATCAAAGGGCTGTGATCGTGCAGCCCTTTCATGGCTACTTTACCTGAAGGGAGCCTTCCCTTCCTTTTTGCTAAGCCCCATGGCTTCGCAAAAGGCAGGGAAAGTGGCTGCCTTCCATGTATAAAACGACCCTCAATTTTTTGTTTAATTATTTAAGGAAAAAGTCTCGTTTTATACACAGAAAAATACGGTATACGCAGGGCTTTCTGTTAACTGGACTTGGGCCAAACATTTTTTATACTCAACTTATAGTCTTCTTTCTTGACTTGTATCAGAGCATTCCACAATTTAAAACTATGGATGTGTATGAAATATAGGCAAAATAAAAACCTAATTATATTTTAAAATAATTATATTTTATATTAAATTATTAGACTATTTGTACAAAGGAAGACCTAGCAAATTTACAGTGCAACACTTCTGGAAGTGGATTGGCCCACTGCATGCATGCATGCATGCTGTTGCCCAGGGGATGCCCATGTGTATTGTCATTGCTTTTCCACTCTTCGGGGAGGCTCCTTCCAGTAGTCTCCCAACCTACAGTGATATTTCTGATACTCCTTGTTTCATTTTTAGGTGCATGATTTTGCCACATAGGCCTTTGTGTGCCCTGGATTGGCTATTTTCAGCACAAAGCTCTAATGCATACTTACAACTGAGAAGTAGAAATACACATATGCAGATATTTCTGAATATTAATATCCTTCTATATCATCAGACCTCCAGGGGGATGAGTTGTAGCACATCTCTGTTACCTTCCAGCTGTTTGTCACTTTCCAATCAGCTGTTCTCTGGTTCTGGCACTAATTCCACCTTTTGAAAGAATGTTCTGATTAGATAATTGCTAAAAGCACCTGTAAAATGTTAGCTTCACTACCATGAGGTGCTTGCTAGGTTCCCATTTACTTATGCAGTCACATAAGGGTGACTGTGTAAGTTTCTTACTAGCCCTTCTAGAAGCTTTACTGGGTGACCATATATATAACTGATATAAAAGATAGATATATACTGATATAACACTATATAACTACAGTATGGGCTTTTTGTTTGTTTGGTGGTTTAATTTTGATTACTATTAACTGTTATCTATGTCAGTCCATATCATGCTTTCCTCCTGTCTCCAGATTTTGCCAGCACTGTTAGCTATTCCAGTGAATAGTACCGAAGCTCCATTTAGTCATTGAATTTCCACTGAGAATCCCAGCTTGTTTTAAGATACTTATTTGTCTTTCTGGTGGTCCATTGCATTTGTAAAGCTCTCCTACAACATTACAATTGGAATGAATCAATATTTTTCCTGTTTGCTTTTTTTGCTGTTTTCTGCCGGTAATATTGGTGTGGTCTGCATATTTTGGCTTATGAATATTTCTTCCATTTTCATCTGAATCTTATCCAGCTTTCTATATGATGTGTTCTGTAAATAGATTGAACAGGTAGGGAGATATTTGTTTGGCACGTTTGCCAGTAGGAAACCATTCTGTTCCTTCCTATTCTGTCCTTACAGCAGCCTCTTGGCTTACGATAAATTATATATCAATGTTGTGGCACACCCATTTCTATTAGGACAAATCACAGCTTTTCATGCTCCATACAAGCAAAGGTTTTACTGTCATCCACAAAGCATTGACTAGTTTTCTTCTAAAATTCTTTGGTGCGCTCCGGTGTATTTGCAATGTCGCCGAACGGAGCTCCTTTGCCCTCCCCTCGGGATAGACACACTATTCTCCTAGTTACCCGGGGGAGGGGGGAGTGTCCTTAAAAGGTAAGCAGCCTGCAAAGCGCAGGACTCCCAGGGCTTCCCCCTCGGTTGTATCATCATCATCAGATGAGGAGGGGTGGCCTGTGTGGCAAGAACTATGGGCTAAGATAGTGGCATTGGAGCAGCAGAAGGCTGGCCAAGTAGATACATGGGCTAAAGACAATCAGCCTCAGCGCTCAGCAAGGGAGTCCAAGGCACGCAAGCGTGCTAAACTGAAAGCTCTTGCTGATAGCCTTTTGTCCCATTTTGCTGCTCTAGAGGTAGGTATACAAGGTGCGTCGGGAGTGGCAGATTTTACAAGGGAACGCCAGACAGCAGAACCAAGCGGCCAGGTTGAGAGTGGAGCTGAATGCGCCTGTGCACACCCAGGGTCCAGAGGCAGGAAACGGTTGAAGACAGCAGGTCAGATGGTGAAAGGCCTTCAACCAGCCAGGATGCAGCCACTGCTCAAACATCAGGTGAGCTTGCTGCACTAGTGGAGCCATGCCGATGTGGCCATGGGGGTTGGGAACACAAGTGCAGGAGCAGTTGACCATGGGCGTGCAGGGCTGGCCAGCAAGTCAGGTGACTTTGGGTTCATCCGCTGGCACCTGGCGGGCCCCTTACCCCCCAACACATTTATCCACCCCTACGGGGGCATCGGTGGGAGTTGGGGTTTGGCCGTACCCTTCTGTACCTGACACTGGGTATAATTCAGTTCCCCTTAGGGCTTTGCCTTTCGGAGACTATGCTCTCCCTATAGGTGATCACTTGACACCAGCTATGAAGGAGCGTATATAGAAGGGTGACTATGTAGATCTATTTGAATTACTAAATTGGAACATAGATGCTAAGGAGTGGGAGAAAGTGGATGAGGTAGAGAAAGAGAGGAGGTGGCACAAAAAGCCAGAGCGCACCTGGGCCAATTGGTTGCCGGGATTTTTGATTTATGCAGGTATAATAGTGAAGGCACAACCTTGGTGTGTGCTGTCTTTACTGCAGTATTTGGACCTGATATACAGGGCCTATGTGGACTTCCTGGGTCATTCATGGTTGACCTATGATGAAAATTTCTGCATGAGAGCGTCAATACACGCGAACATGCATTGGGATGAACCTCACCCGGGCTTATGGCTTATGGCAAGTTAATAAGGAAGTTTGCAGAGCATGGCTTAGGATCAGTAATAGGACACCCAGAGATCCGATTGGACCGACCGGAGCTTTATAGAGGTGATGGGGTTCATTTATCTGAGGCTGGTTTAGAGATTTTCTTGAGGGATCTTTGTAGGGGCCTGCGTGCCGAAATGTTCGGCTGGATGGGGGGAATGGAGCAATTTTTCAACAATGTTTGCTTTTCCTTTTTCTCCTTAGTTACAAATTCCAATAACCCATGATTATCAGAAGATCCTGTTTTGATATGTAACCAATTTCCTCTGGATAAATGCATAAAGCTTTGGATTTCTTTTTCAGCACAGCACATAGAGTTGGAGCATAGACCTGGATGATGGTTATGTTGTTAGACTTTCCATTAAATCTGATTCATATTCGATCAGCAGACTTTGCATTATAACTACTTGCTACCTCTCATCTTACTATTAGAGCTGTACTTTTTCTTCTGAATTGGTTGTTTCCAGAGGAAAACACTTTGTAATTATCTGGCTGACAGTGCACCTTAGTTGGCTCATCCCATGTATTACCATATTTAAATATTCAGTTTCTTCTTTTATGTGTTTGAGCTTACGGATTTGCATTTCCCACATTCCATGGTCTCAGGTTATGAGTTGTGCAACATGAGACTTTCCCTCTGCCTCTGAAACATCCTTTCGGCTTTAATCCAGTTGCTTCATTAGCATCAGCACGACGCATACTTACATACTTATTTTTCCAAAGGACCTAACTGAGTGCCTTCTGACCTGGGAGTTTCATCTAGCAGCACTATCACTTGTTTTGCTTGGGGTTGTTTTTGAGGCAGAAATGTTCAGCAGCAGTTTAGGATTTTCTCCTGTGCAATATTAGCAAGAGTTGACTTGAGTGTCACTGCTACTGCATATGAATGATCCTCAGCTAGGGCCACCTTCCACTACTGCTGCTGTCCAGTAGCTGCCACTGAGGAGTGTCTCATCACCACTGGAACTATCAGATCTTTTCTGCGGATGTGAATCCTGAAGAGGGTAAATGTTTCTTAGTCTGCAGTCTCAGCTTTGGCCATTTTGCCTCAGGTGACCCTGCAAGTGGTCAAGAATCTTGTATGAATCTAGAGTCTCGCCTCCTGAGGCCATTACTCTCACCTTGCCTACTATATCAAACCCTCCCTCACCACAGAAAGGGGTGCAAGAGAGGTGCAAATGAACAGCAGCACACAAGAAGATTGGCCTGCTTCATAGACTTGGAAATGAGCGAGTGTGCTTTTCAAGACTGCAGAGAAAACAGGGATGGATGGATTTTGCGTGCAGGTGGCTATCCAAGGGCTGTTTTCTCTCAGTGTTTGCTGACAGCACAGGGATATCAGTTTCATGAATTATGTGGTATTGTTCTTGCCCTGATGAGGGCGGATAGAGTTCTAGCTGCGGGAAACAAACTCACGCAGCATAACAAAGCATCGAGATTTCAATGTGATGCTCAAAAACAAAGTATTATTCCACCAGTGAGGCCATTAGGGATGCTATACATTATGGAACAAATGAGCTACCCAAATGTCTGTGTGCTTGTGACTTACAAACAACATCATCTAGAAAAGGCTTTCATTGGTTCTACTTCCACACCTGAATTTCTTTCCCTGGAAAATTTTGCCGCCTTTGTTCTTAAGGATGAAAGGCCTGGCCGTTGGAAAATATGCTTCACCTCAGCACACGGCTACACAGGGAAACACACACACAACCAATGTGCCTTGAATGGAACCTATCCAGGCCCTGATACTCGTGTACCAAAAGGAGTTACAACTACCACTGAACGTTGTTTTATACACAATTGTTTGCAGTCACACACAAAACATCACATCTCTGTCTCTCACACACAACTGTCACCTGGGAAGCCGGAATTTATTTAGGCTTCGGAAGGCAAGGAGTTGGAGGAAGCTCATTTCTTCAAGTGGCAAATGAGACCCGTTTGTCACAGCAGAGGGGAGAGATCTCAAGGTCAGTACATGGCTTGCTGAGACACATTTTCATGAGCTGGATCATTGCACGGTGATTGACAAGGCTGACACCCAGGAGGAAAAGAGAGAAGGTGAAGGTGCAGCCGATGATCTTGTTTCCTTTAAAGGAGGAGGGGGTGAAGGAGTGGGGAAGAAAGGACAGAGAACTAAGACTGACAGTAGCAACTCAGAAAAGAGTGCAAAAGAAAAAATCTGGTTAGCACTGTGGTGTTTTCCTGCTTTTACTGAACTGCAGAGGCCCTAAACTTTCCAGTGTGTCTCATATTTAGCATCACAACTGGTAATGTGCTCCAGATCCAGCTGCAGGACATCCCAGAATGAATGTAAGAAGATTGCACCATTTTATTTCAAGTATATTCACTTTTTTTAAAAATGGTATTCTCTTTTTCATGCAATGATCAGAACAGCTGACATGTAGGCCAGAATCCTTTTGTAGATTAATGCTGGTGTTAGTTGTAATAGCATCAATTGCGGGGGGGGGGGGGGGATTGCTGCCAATTTACCAGTTGCTACCAGCATTCCTGCTTGCACAGTGGTATAGCTCAGTGGGCCAGAGCACCTGGCCTAAACCTGGAGAAGGGCAAGCTAAGATCGCTGGTGTGTGTGTGGCTGGTAGAGCTACCTTGCATGCCACCTGTGCAGCCTTTGACAAACTGCAGTCCCAGGGCACCACCAGAAAGAAGGACTGGTATGTCTACAGGACCCTAGGAAGGGTACCCTAAGTTGGAATTGACTTGATGGCACATAATGAATGTATTATTAAGAAGCAGTCATCATTAGAAGGTGTTAATCCAATTAAATTAAGTAGGTCTGGTATTTATGAAAAAGCATATGGAAGTCCAAAATCAAGGGGGGTTCCAATTATTGTTTCCAAAAAATGTGATTTTGAGATGAATAATATAAAGATAGTAAAGGGCGACCTATACTGTTACAAGGGACATGGGGTGGAGGGGATTATATCTTGATCAATGTTTATCATCCAAATACAGATCAAGCCACTTTTCAAAAAGAAGTATTTGAGGAGGTAGAAGAGATAAGGGTTTCCAGTAAAGGCTGGGGAATTTAACATGGGTTAAATGTTGGGTCCTTTTTAATGGCCTTGGGTCCTTTTTAAGGAGAAAGGCGGGATAGAAATATTTTAAATAAATAAATTAAAAAGAAAGACAAATCAAACCCTGCCAAAGTAGAGAAAAAGAACAGTGACATATCTTTGGATAGAATAAGTAAGAAAACTGGTTTGAAGAATATCCAGAGAGTACTGTTACTCTACTGTTAGCCCTCTCTCAAATTCTGGATGTGTTGTGTTCCACTCTTGAGCATAAGAGAACATCAGCCCTGAAGGAGCATGGCTGAGAGTTTTTTCCCAATACAGATGGCTGGGTGTGAAGTGCTCCAAGTTGCTTGGGGCAGAAGCCCTCCAAATTCCTGTAAAATCCTTGGGGATTAACAATGCAGTACCTTCCAGGTGCATAGACATGTAGCTGGGTGCATACAGTTAAACATTTCTTCTAGGTATTTCGATTAGTTGGCGGCTCCAGGCAATAGATACCCAGAGAACTTGTTGAATAATAGCCTTGACAATTGCTTTGTGTTTGGGTGGGAAGTGGTTAATCGATGAAAAAAGCAGTCAGCTTCTGCCAGGTCCGCTGGCTTGTAATGCGCCGGCGCAGGACACCATTATCCCCCACCTGGGATAGCGCGAGACATCTGGGTCTCTCCAAGACATCCGGGCATCTGGCAAGCAGTTTATTTAAGGAAGAGGTCCTCCTACCTTCGGCCTCTTCCTCTTCAACAGCCCACCCACCCGCCCTGAATGCTAGTGTGAGTTCTACTGGTCGCCGGGTTTTGGGGCTGGATAGGAATTTTTGACCCGCATCCTGATTGGCCTTTGGAGGCGGGGATTTTTCGCCTATCCCACACTGGCTAGGGTGCGTTGGCATAATAAGGTGGTCAATCGGTCACACGGGCGGGTAGTGCGGATAAAACAGGTTTCGGTGAGTCCCATCACTAATACAGGTAAGGTATAGCTCATCTGATCTCCCAGTGCTGCGGATCGTGCGATTACAGCGCTTGGGGGAGAAGATCTGCTGGGGCCACTCCCAGACCAACAGTCAACAAGAAGAAGGGGACTTGAGGTCCGGGGGTGGTCAAATTTGGGCCGGCCGGATTCTCGCTGTCTTCACGACTGCGAGATCTTGGGGCTTGGGACTCGCCCATAGTTTGGTAGGGGTCCGCTGAGACCCCTCTGCAGAACCTCAATCCACACTACCGCAGGACCCCCCCTTTTTTCCTTGATGATGAATATGGAATTTAAATAAAGTGTGGCCCATGTTTTATTCCATAACAGTTGTCTCGTGTCTTATTCCGGGGTCGGGGGATAATGAGATTTTCCCTTGCTTGGTGTCTCCTTATGAATATTAGTGAGCACAAGAGGGTATCCTGCAGACCAGCGGTCCTTAAACTTTTCTTTACCATAGATCCCCTTTAAATAGCTTTTCTTGGCATGGACTACCAAGATTTAAAACTCAAAATTTAAAATGCTAAAGTGCATCAAATATTTATTTAAAGTTTCTCATGAAGGGTTTTCAGATTTGGAGAGAAGGGATGACAGATGCAAATGTTTTCATCAGAACCAACATGCTAAAGGAAATAAATCAGCTCATGTATAGCACAGCTATCATAATAACCATGGAACTTGATTACAAGCTGCGAAAACCCAGAAAACTCCTGGCGCTCCAAAATGGAAAATTTGGCTGGAAAAATAAATAAATAAATTACAGGCGGACATTAGCAACTTCAAATTTAATCACTTACTTAAAAATTGTACAATTAAAGATTAAAGGGGCAATGAATCCAGTAATTATCGACCGATTACATGCCTTCCAACAATGTTCAAGCTCCTCACAGGAGTATTTGCAAGATCAATATATAATTATTTAATTGAAAACTCCCAGTACCCAACTAAACAGAAAGGGAACCTCAAAAAGTCAAGAGGCACGAAAGATCAGCTGCTTTTTGATAAAATGATACTGATGAATGCAAAAAAGATGAAAAATAAATCTTAGCATGACCTGGATAGACTATAAAAAGGCATTTATTACCACACAACTGGATTAAAAATTGTAGAGATTAGTAAAAACATTCAGAAGTTCCTGAAGAAAAACATGGAAAAATGGAAAACTGTCTTAATAGCCTATGGTGAAGAAATTGGGGAACTTAGCATCAAAAGAGGAATATTTCAAGGGGATTCTTTGTCACCACTGCTATTTAACATCTCACTAATCCCCGTGTCAATAATTTTAAATAACACTGGATCAGGCTACCATATTTCAGAACAAGCAGGAAAAATCAATCATCTGTTATACATTGATGGCATAAAACTATATGCAAAAATTTCCACGGAGATAGAATCGCTGCTAAACACAGTGCAAATATTTTGTGAAGATATCCAAATGAAATTGGAATTGACAACTGTGCAGCTTTGTCTATACACTGTGGCAAGATCCAAAAATTAGATAGAATACAGCTTAAAAATGGCAATATTATAAAATCACTATCATGTGATGAAAATTTTAAATACCTTGGAATACTAGAAGCAGATTACATCCTGCACAGAAAAGTTAAAGAACTTATAGAAAGGAATATATCAAAAGACTACAGAAAATCTTAAAATACAATCAAAGCCATAAACATAGGGACAGCTCCAGTAATACCTAGATACCTAGCTGGAAAAATAGATTGGACCCAAAATGAATTAGAAGAATTGTATTGAAAAACACAGAAACTAACGAACATGCATCACGCACTACATCCAAAAAGTGATGTGGACAGATTATATTTGCCACGAAAAATTGGAGGCCATGGATTACTGCAAATACAGCAGGTAGTAGAGGAGGAAAAAAGAAGCCTAAATGATTATATTAGTACAAGTAGAAAAAAACTTAAAACTTACTTAAAGTGGTGAAAATGGAGAATATGCTGAAAACAACAGAAACAAAGGCTCAATATAAGAAACAAAAATTTAAAATAAATCAAACAGTTGGAAAAATAAGCCACTACATGGCGAACACCTGAGAAATATTGACGAACAGCATGATCTTGATTAAATATGGGCATGGCTAAAACTGGGGACGATTCAGAAAGAAACTGAAGGCTTGATTTTTGCTGCACAAGAACAAGCACTCCAAACCAATGTGACGAAAGCTAAGATCCAAGGACTATTAGTGCTAACAGCATATGTCGATTCTGCTGAGAAAAAGATGAAACGGTGTCACACCTCATCTGTGAATGTCCAAAGATTGCACAAACTATGATTAAAAAATTAGACATAATAGAGTGGCCAAATTAGTGCACTGGTCATTATACAAACAAACAAACAAACCTTGCCAGCCTCCAAAAACCCGTGGGAACATCAAGTACTGAAGGTGTCAGAAATGACGAAGCCAAGATCTTGTGAGATTTCCAGATCCAAACTGATAGACACATTGAACATAATACACCAGACATAGTAATAATAGAATGAAGAAATGTGTGGATCAATTCCAGGGGATGACAGAGTTGAAAATAAAGTCTTTAATTCTTGCTGGAGAAACTGAAATTACAAGCACATGAAATCATTAATATGACACATCTATACAAAACGTCACATGAAAATGAAAGCTAGAAAATGACATGGATATAATTTATACAAAATTGTACCTTATTAAACACAAATTTGTTGGAAAAAAGAGAACATATTATATTCATATAATTATAATTAATGAGAAGGCTGGTGCTGTATTTCACTTACGAGCCTTGTTATATAGGGCTTAATAGCTGAAGCTTGTATTCTGAATTCTGACTCTACATTTTCCAAAGTTTCTGTACTTATTTTTAAGATAAACAAGAGCAGATAATGATTTTTCACACAAGTAAGTTGTTATGAAAGTCATCAATATTTTCATAGCCATCTTTGATAGTTCTGGAAAATCTGCTTGTAGATGAGCCCAGAAATTTGGAAGGGACTGCTGCTCGAACTGCAATTTCAGAGCACCATCCATGGATAGTTCTATGAGCTTGTCTTCCTCTCCTGCTGTGAGTCCCTCTCGTTCATACACATTAACTGAAAATGGATCTCTAATTCAGTTTTTGCTTGCATTAGGAACAGGAAAGTATTCACGGAAACTATGTTGCAAATCTGCCAAATGTTGTGCAATGAGTGATGTGTTGCCAAACAACTCTTTGTTGGTGGAACCAAGAAAATGTGTGAGGTTTGGAAATGTCTCATAGTTTTGGTTCGATGATGATGCCACAATTCCAACTTTTTGGTCATTGCTTCCATCTTGTCTTCAACTTGGAAAACTGTAACCTTCTCTCCTTGAAGATATAAATTGAGCATATTTAAATGGGTTAGGACATCTGACAGATTTGCTAACTTAACTAACCAGGAAAAATCTGCCAAACAATCACTGTGGTGAAATTGCTTCTCCATGCGGAATAATCTTATCTCCTCTGTCACTTCCCAAAAATGAGACAAAATTTTACTTCATGACAGCCAATGAACTCCACAGTGTAGCAAAAGTTGGTGGTGTCCATATCTTTGCAAAGCTGTTCAAAAAGACTTGAATTCTGTGATTTGCTTTTTATAAGGTGCAATCTGATGGCTAGAAAGCTGCATGTCTGATTGCACTGGAAAGGATTGCTGTGCAGGGAGCCACCTCCCTTAAAGCTACCCTTCTGTCTTCCAGGCAATCACTCCATCCTGGCTCCCCAAAGCAGTAGCCCTGGAGCTTGACCAAAACAGTCCAGTTTCAGCATGGATCAGAGTCAGGCTGAAACACTATTGCACATCTGTTGTGTGATTGCTGGAAAAGAGATAGCACAAAACCGTTCTACAAGTAGTCCAAATGGTTGATTCACAATTTCTTAGTACAATACCGACCCTGAAAGAAGTTAGCAATCTATTTCCTGTGTGGTCATGCTGTAACAGAGCTCCTTCTTGGAAAGTGCTGAGGCATAGACCGCTGAAGAAACGCTGGGGGGGGGGGGGAAGAGGGTTATCCTGGGAAATACCTATTTCCCTTAAAGTCTGCAATAGGAAGAAACAAATATATCAGTTTCATCTTCGCTTAATGTGAATTTTGGAAAAGTCTGATTTTTATTTAAAAAATGAAAAAAATAGAATTGTCCAGCATTCTTAGGTTGCTCACTGTTTCACTGTGCCATTTTGGTTAGTCCTTCTAAAGGATATTATCTTAATGTGGATTTGGGATTTCCTCCCTTCATACACCCCAGATAGGACTGATTTTCATTCCCCCATTTTTTTAAAAAACACACACACCACACAACCATTTTATGGAGTTTGTTTTGCAATTGTAGGTGTAACAAAATAACCTCCAAAGGAACAAGTCATAAATCTCACTTCCAGTCTGAAGATTAGAATGATCGTGAGCACTTTGTGTGCCCTAAACTGTCCATGTAAGATTTAACAGGAGACAGGTAGGGGGAAGGAAAGAACCATTCCATGAGGGAAGCTTTAGCTATTTTAAGGATACAGTACAGAAGATGAAACTGGGTGTTTTGTCTCCTAGTGTTGTAAAAACAAATGCAGAATATTGGCAGAAGGTTTTACAGATTCTGACTATAAATAAAAATAATGAGACAATGAAAAGAGAGGTGGAGGATCTAAGGAGTGTTTATGATCAATGCCACTTTCTCTTCCAGGGTTAATTCACAATTTCTTAGTACAATACCGACCCTGAAAGAAGTTAGCAAGTCTGGAGACTGCCAGTGTGCCACGAAAGGTCAGCTCCCATTAGAAGTATTTATTTAATTTAGAAGCAAAAATAGCAATTGCTTTTATGCGATTAAAAAAGAAGATTAATTCCTCTGATCTGCAGGAGAGAAAAGGTTACATATTAATTGTCACGGCCATTTATTTATATGGATCATCTCACATTTCAATAGTTGATCTGTATAGGATTTATGGGTAAATGATTTTGCCAGTGCGTTTTTGCCAAGATAGAAGTAAACACATCCCCCCCCCCCCCGACATAGCTCCTCATTAACTGCATTTCCACATTCCAATTTTGATGCCTGGTTCGCACATGTAAACGGTTCTGGAGGTGGCTGATTGAACCACAGGGGCTACAGTACAGAAATTCTTTTGCAGGAATTTGTGTTTCAAGCAGCCATTTAATTACATCTAAATTAGGCCATTGGGACAAAAGCATGGAGAAAGCAGTCTTACCCTAGACATTCTGCAGCCTGTTTTCTTGATAACTGATGTATTCTAATTCTCTTTTCTGGCTAGAACCTTGATCTGATTTGTGCTGCTATGCAAAAAATATTCGCTATTCGGCTTTCTGGCTTTTTTCTGTTCCTGCAAGTTTCCGTTTCCATCTGTTTCCTGCCATGATTTTTTAAAAAACTGGTAATGTTTTTAATTTGCCCATTAACAATGTGTTCTCTGAGCGTGTACAAAAATTAGTTAACCATAACATTTTTTTAAAAATCAAACATAAAATATACAGTGATGCCTCACAAGACGAATGCCTCGTGCAACGAAAAACTCGCAAGACGAAAGCGTTTTGCGATTTTTTTGGTGACTCGCAAGATGATTTTTTCTATGGCCGTGCTTCGCAAGACGATTTTTTTTTTGCATTTCCCCCCTTAAATTTCAATGCATTCCTATGGGAAACCACGCGCTTCGCAAGACGAAATTTTCGCAATACGACATGACTCGCGGAACGAATTATTTTCGTCTTGCGAGGCATCAATGTAAGTTGTAAGCCAGGCTGTCCATAGTTCAAAACTAGGGTTGCTAGGCCCAAATCAGAGGGCAAGGAACATATGAAGCGATGTAGCAAAGCTGTACAAGAATTGCAAAATAATACACATGCATGCATGAGTGTGTGTGTGTGTGTGTGTGTGTGTGTCCATGGGAAGAAGAGACAGACAATTTGGATTTCCTGCACAGAGCAAACATTATGAGTGCCTTATACAGATAGCTTTTCACTGAGCCCTGGTACTAGTTAGGAATGGGAAGGAGTTGGGTGCCCATACATGGAGTCCACCACACTTGATAAAATCATTTTTTTCCCTCCTTTGGAATTGCTGAAGGAAATTTATCACTCCATCCGGAGACCCAGAAAAGTATGGCGATTTCCTGATACTTCAAGCTGGCACCCTTAGACCTGGCAAACATGCTTCATATGCTGGATTCTTTTCAGTTTATATAAATCCTGATTTTTTTTTCTGACTTATGAAATGAATGAGTGATTTCTAATGATAAATTGCAACCTGGTTGGTTCAAGTTGTACCCTCCTCAGTTTCACAGAGAACTCTGGGGGTGGTTTTGTCTTACTGGCACTGGTGGTTATTCCATCCCCATAGCTGAAAGCTTTCAAAATGATGTTAAATATATTCCCCCCTGAATTGCTTTTTCTTGCTGTTATGAATTGATCTGAATTGTTTTATTTATTTTAATGTCATTGTCCCAAGTGAGATGAATGATGCAATTTTGCTGCTATCTTATTTTCACGGACTGTATCTGTTGCTGTATACTGATTTTTATCCTCTTTTGATGTTTTATGGTGACTTGTTTGATTAAATAAAGCTATTGTATATTTATATCCTGTTAGCTTCTATGTGAGCAGACAGCCCTAACTGATGACATAAAAATATTTCAAATATAAGAAAATAAAAATGGCCTCCACAGCAGGAAACATGATGGCTTTTAATGCATTCATGACAGAACTGATTTTGTGTCCACAGCTGAGCTTTCTTCTGGGTATTGCTGCAGACTGAGGAGAATTGGTTCTTATTGTAGTCTTTACAAGCACAAATCCCAATACTGATCATGAACGAATGAAATCTTTATACTACCGCTTTACACATATAAAGAATATTGAATGTACCTGATACAAGTTGCATTGTAAATGTATTTTGTATATACCGCCCAGAGTAGACATGTTCTAGATGGGAAGTATATAAATAAATAAATAAATAAATAAATAAATAAATAAATATAGGTTTGTACTGGCACGAGTAGTAAGCAATTGGAGTTTGATTGCTAGTTGTAGCTGAGAGTTGTGCCAGGAGTAACAGTTGAAACAGCTGAGAGGTGCAGAAGAATGCTTGTGAATGGAAATGTGAGTTGACTAGTTGATATGATTGCTGATTTGTTTATATGGGTGCATGTACAAGAGTCAGATTTGAGAGAAAGAGAGAGCTGCACTATTTAGGGCTGAAGGTTGATTTTTTTGGTGAAGAAGCTGTGAAAAAGAGTGTGTTCTAATTTGAACTTGTTTCAAAACAACTCTCTCTCTCTCTCAAGAACTGAATGTGATCAAACACAAAAGAGAGTAAAGGGGCTTATGGGTATATGATAAAGAACCTGACAGCATAATAATTGTTCTTATAGCTTACTTTTACCTCATAACTGATATATTTTATTACTTTGCGTTTTTTTAAATAAACATGTTTTTGGTTTGCAAACCTTATTTATTGTTTATGAGGATAATTAACAATCAATCACAAGACATATAATACCCACTCATACTGCTGGACAGTGCTAAGGCACATTGTTCATGTAATGTCACCGATGCAGCTAACTATGTTTCCCCAGAAGTATTCTTACTTAAAAGGGCAGTGCAGTCAGCCCTTAGCTGTGGTAGGGTTTGAACAGAAGTGTAAAATGGAACACTGGCTCTTTGCCAAGCTTGTTGACAGGGATAATCCATGAGAAGGAATCCCAGTTCACAGGATAAATACAGACTTAGTGTAAGGGTTAGTTGGTGGCAGTTGTTTTGGTGGCACCAGTAGAGATGTGGGAGTGTCACATTACCGGCTGTCCACGAAAGCTCCCATTAAAATATAGCAGTGAGTCATTCAGATGCCACCATGTTTTTATCTTCTTTATTTTTAAAAAAATTTCATTTATTTTTACCTGATATGCTAGCACAGATTAACATGGCCACCTCTTCTAAAGTTACCTGCTCTGCTTTCCTTATCCATATTTACCCCTGCAATAGTCTGATTATTAGTAAGCCTTTATTTTCCTTATACCGTACATATTCAGTGGTGGTTTTAGTCAGCAGGCATGATTTCCCCCATTTTCCTAGCCCTCTGGCTGTGCCCCATCCCACTCTTCTGTTCTGGAAGATTTCCACCCTCTCTGGGGAAGCCTGCTAACTGGTTCCCTTTCCCTGCCTCTGTCCTGGTTACTCTCGCAGCTCTCATAGAACAACTGAAGAGGTCTACGTATGAAGATATATCTGGTCAAAAACCCAGCAATAAGAGCACACTACTAATGGAGGCTGTAATGAGATTTGTTTGTTTTTTAAAGCAAAGAGTGCTGCTTATATACTGCCCCATAACACTTAAAGCACTCATTAGGAAGTTTACAATTTGATTATGCAGACTACACATTGCTCCCCCACCCAAGTGAGCTGGGTACTCCATTTACCGACCTCAGAAAGATGGAAAGCTAAGTCAACCTTGAGCCGGCTACCTGTGATTGAACCTGGGTCATGAGCAGAGTTCTGATTGCAGTACTGCGATTAAACCACTTCACCATGAGACTCCTATAAGGTTAATTTTATGATGTGGTTAAGGCTTCTTGGGAAAGGGATTTGGGAAGGGAAATAAGTACCAAAGGAAAACATTTGGGATAAAAGAATAATAAAATGTATGTCAGTAAGAATAAAAGAAAATTATTATAAACTAGTTTGGAAATAGTGTTTAACTCTGAAAAAACTAAATCGTACAGAGAGCAAATTTTCAAATTTATGTTGGAGATGTGATTATTATATAGGTAATTATTTTCATACGTGGTGGGAATGTAAGAATGTAATGAAATTTTAGAGACTGGTTTTTAAAGAAATTAATGAAATATGGGAGTTTAATGTAGAGTTCAGTTCAACTATAGCATTGTTATCAATATTTGATAAGGAACAATGGAATTGGACAGTAAAAAAAGTGATAACAAATTTAATGTCAGCAGCAAGATTAATTATAGCTGAAAAATGGAAATTAAAATATGAATTTCAATTAAATGACTGGTATAAAGAATTATGGAATGTAGCTATTAATGATAAACTAACTTGTGATATTAAGGTCAAAAAGGGTTTTTTAGACATTGAAAAACAGAAAGTATCCATATTGGTCCCGGAGAAAGGGAGGACTATGTTCTAGTTAAAGATATTGGATTAACTATGACTATTATGACAAAGTGTCATCATGGTTCATTCGTTATTTGTTACATACTGGGGTTTTCGGTTATGTTATCTATTGATTCAGCAATGTGATTTTTTTTTGCTGTTTAATTTTTTAAATTAATTAAAAGAAGGTCAAAAAGCAAGAATGTTTTCAGAGATATTTGGAGAGTTTTCATTGGCTGCGTATTCATTAAAGGGAAGGGTCATGTAGCTTCGAAAGAATCTGCAGCTTTGGCAGGGGAACGGGGCATCATAAATGAAATAGATGCAGCACATCTTCAAAGGGTCTCAGTGGAGCAAGGGTACTGATGCATAATTGAATAATTTAAGTTATTTTGTGTATGTATGTATGTATGTATGTATGTATGTATGTATGTATGTATGTATGTATGAAGGTTTTTTAAAATGTTATTTGTAAGTTTTGTATATTTTGTGTATTTTTATATTCTTGGATAAAGAAAAACATTATTTTAAAGGGGGGTTAATCTGAAATTGTGAGCAAAGCGAACGTTCTCATCCTGCCCGCTGCTTATCACTGTCTTCGCAGTGACATGGGAGCCGCTCCATCTGATGGGGGATCCTGAAAAAGCCGAGGTCCTTCTAGCACAGAGACATTCTTTGTGCAGCAGAGTGTGTCTTCCGACTCTTTCTTCATGCAGGGATAGAGATAGCAAGGAGGCAGGGCTAAACCTTTCTCTCTGAACACACTTTCCATCTAGCCCTTTCAGCTTCTTTAACTCCCAGAGCCCTTACAGCTTCTTGAAACATACGTTGCTGGGCTGGAAAGCTGGCTTCAGCTCTAGCTCCTGGCCATCTGGCAATGATAGAGCACAGAAACAGTCTCACAGTTTCAGGAGATCATCTCCTTTCAGCTGACAGCCTGGCCGGAAGATTCACTGCAAAAATTATCCTAGAGTCCTTCAGCTCTTCTGTGGCCTTTACTGGATAGACATTGTGTCTTCCCTTTTATGTTTTTCCTCAAACCTTACCCTTTGATTGATAATATTTTGCAAACTCATTGGCTTATAATTAAAAGCCAGTGAGAATACACAATATTCCTTAATGGCTGTATTACAGTTCATCCTTTTAAAATTTTTATTGTCTGCTAGGAAAACAAGTGGAACCAAATGTAAATATATTGAGTCTGGTAATACCTAAAAGCTCTACTACCTTTGAGCCCCCCACACAGTACAACTGTTTAACCAAGAAGTCAGCATTAATTGTTTGTTTCAACCCACTTACCTAATCAAATTATTTAGGGGAAAATGGGAGGCCAATTCAATTACAATTTGAAGAATGGTGTTGTTATGAAACGTAATTGTACCTTCCTTATTGGAAAAAATGAATGACTTCAAAAATCTGAGTTTGCACAGCATTTAACCCCAACCTTTTATTGCTGCTTTAGAAAAAATAACGACAGACATGGCCTCAATCTGGTCAGAGTGAATGGTTTTTAAAGCAGGATCCAGGACGGGCATCAGTGGTGGATCCTGCTAGGATAAGGAGATGTTTCCTGCTGCTGTCTTAGTCAAGCTCTTGCTGGAGTTACCACCATCTACGAAAAACAGTGTGTTGGGAATGAGAATGCAATTTGATATGTTATGATCAAGTTTATTAGTCATTAGGTGTTCTTGGATTTTGTTCTATCTTGGTGGAATTGGGAGCTTCCCATTAACTGTTTTGTTTTTGTTTAAGAGAATTAACATACTGGTCTAACTTTTTAGTGTGTCCTCAAAGGCTGGGATGGGGAATTTGTGAAGCTCAACGTAGGGCTGCTGGAAAGGAGCTCCAAGAACATCTGAAGGTCCACACATTCTTCATTGTTCCCCTAAGGCAGGGGTCAGGGAACTTTTTTACCTTTTACCCCCCCAAAAATTTATATATGCCGACATTACCCCCTTGATTTGAAAGGAAGGAAATCATACATTATTTGAATTCAAAATATTATTGAATCTACACAGGCTGTGTACCGAACTAGCAGGATATATCATCAGTATCAATGGCTGCCAGGCTATGTACCGAACTAGCAGGATGCACCAAATTTAATAAAGATGTGCACTATTTTTGCTGGAACACATTGCACTCTAGCCATGGGGTGGTATAGGGAGTAGTAAGGTGTCCAACGTGCCTAGCAAGTTGCATTAAATTTTTGCTAGCTCGCAGAGGATTTAATCATCATCAATGGCTGCCAGAGTGGTGCTAGCAATGACATGCTTGCTAGAGACAGCCAACGCAGAGTGGGGGGGGGGGGCTTTTCCTACCACTTTAATCATTCTGTGTGTGGTGTGCAAAAAGGAACAAACCAGGCTAAAGGTCATGTCACCCACCCTGGTGCCACAGCCCAATATCAAAGGACCAGTGCGCTATTTTTTTTTATCATCATCAATGGAAAACTCAGCAGTGGCCAGAGGATTGGAAAAGATCAGTCTACATCCCAATCCCAAAGAAGGGCAGTGCCAAAGAATGCTCCAACTACTGTACAATTGCACTCATTTCACACGCTAGCAAGGTTATGCTCAAAATCCTCCAAGGTAGGCTTCAGCAGTATGTGGACCAAGAACTCCCAGAAGTACAAGCTGGATTTCGAAGAGGCAGAGGAACTAGAGACCAAATTGCTAACATGAGCTGGATTATGGAGAAAGCCAGAGAGTTCCAGAAAAACATCTACTTCTGCTTCATTGACTACGCAAAAGCATGGCAGAAAGTGAGGAGGAATTAAAGAACCTCTTAATGAGGGTGAAAGAGAAGAGCGCCAAAAATGGCCTGAAGCTCAACATCAAAAAAACCAAGATCATGGCCACTGGTCCCATCACCTCCTGGCAAATAGAAGGGGAAGATATGGAGGCAGTGACAGATTTTACTTTCTTGGGCTCCATGATCACTGCAGATGGTGACAGCAGCCATGAAATTCAAAGGCGCCCGCTTCTTGGGAGGAAAGCGATGACAAGCCTAGACAGCATCTTAAAAAGCCACCCTTTTCCCCCCCGCCTTAATTCAAGCCTTCTGTTTTGCTTTCCTGTTTCTTTTTTCATAGTTTTGAGTCAGCCTCTCTCTCACTCACACACACACACACACACACACACATCCACCCACCCACGCTCCCTCCCTCCATTTTCTCCATATGTTTAAACAAGGTTGATGAAGCCACCCTTTTTCCCTGCCTTAATTCAAGCCTTGCCTGTTCCTTTTTTCATAGTTTTGAGTCAGTCTCTCTCTCTCTCTCTCACTCACACACACACACACACACATCCACCCACCCTCCCTCCCTCCCTCCATTTTCTCCATACATTTTCTACATACATTTAAATAAGCTTGATGAAGCCCTCGGTCTCTCGCACCTTCCTTCCCTCGTTAAGTGGATCCTTTCCCTCCTCCTGCTTGCTTGCAGTCATCTCCGGCAAGCAGTCATTCACAAGCCCCGGATTGATTGACTGCCCGGCCCCTTCAACAGCTGTAACCAATCAAGCAGGCTTATCTCCGATCTCTGAAGGAACGGAGGATTTACATTTGCCCTGCTGCAACCAAGGAAGTAACAGGGAGAGGTGGCTTACAATTTGAGGTTTGGCTGCAGGGGGTGGGGGTGGGTGGGAGGGAGGGGGGTAGTGCTCTGCTCATTACCCCCAGGATTTTTACTTTTATCCCATTTGGGGTAAATTACCCCTGTTCCCCGACCACTGCCCTAAGGGAAGGTATAAATCCTGGCAACATGAATGTTGTAAGGATTATCAGAGTAAATGCATGTCAAACCCTTTTGATTGCTGGAAATTGGTGCTACAGATTAAGCCTGATTATCATCACTCTTGTGCTGCCAAGCAAGAATTCTACAATCCATAATTTCACATAACACATGGTATACAATGCTGCTGCTTCCTCCTTGTGTTATTCTCACAACAACCCTGTGAGTTAGAAAAGGCATGTCACCACCTTGGCCTGTTTGGAGGAAATGTGGTGTGGCAGGAAGCTCCAGTGCCTGCCATCTCTTAAGCTAAGCCAGTCATGGCCTTCAGGATGCTGTGGATGAGGACTGAAGAGTGAAGAGGAGAAAGCATCAGTCTGAACGTTGTCTGAGTCAGAGAAGGATGCTTTGAGGGATGATATAATGGGAGCTGTGATAAAATTCAGAATGATTGAAAGTAGATACAAAGGTAACTGGCACTGAAAGTTTTAATGACACCTGATTAGATATGCTATATTAACTTGTTATTTTCTGTCAACACCTGCCTAGCTGTATTTTGTTTGAGGATCTGTGAATTCCTGTTGTATGAAAACCTGGGGAATACACACACAGCCATTTTTTTGGTAGTGTTCTCTGGTTTCATTGACAGTCCTGTGGTAGTTTGAAGAAGGGAAATGCGGACATAGGAGGTCAAGAAACTAAGAGGTGGCCACCAGAAGAGGTGATAGTGGGAACTCACCCATGCCACTGCAAAAAACGTTGGTGTCAATAGGAGGATTCATAGATTTTTATGAGACCTATTTGGACAGTGAAGGCTGGAGTAAGAAAGGATTTTCACTTGGATATTTGGCCAGGAAGTGCCAACGTTTGTGTGTGAAGTTGCATAGAAGACAGAAGGCAGGTACCCAAAAGAGGATATTGGGGTGAAAGAAAAACAAAGAAAGATTGTTTTCAGTCATATCTGAAGTAAACGTTTGGATACATTGTTTTATTGAGGAATTACTGAAGTCTATAGTTAAAAGTGGAAAGTGCCATTTAAAAGGCACAGACTAGTTATAACTCCAAGTAATCACTGAAGTAGAAAACTTAAGATGCAATCAGACAGTGATTGGTTTGCTTTTTGGATCGCCTGTGGCACAGTCTGATTCTATATATTTTCTTGTGAAGGAAAGATGTACTGAAGATTGCAAACCAGTCCAGCCGTGCTCCAGGCCTAATCTGGAACTTTTTGGTCCACCAGGAGGGCGGCCTTTTTTCCCCCTCTCTCTCTCTTTTCTTTTCTTTTCTTTCCTTGAGCTGGGCTGCAGTGATCAGGACCAGATCATGTGTGCACAGAAGAGTTGCTTTAAAGGTTACACCCAGAGATCAATTTCATCATCTGATCACACACTTGGGTCAAATCAAGTGTCACTGGAAAAGCGGAAGTAAGGGAATTAATAACAGATTTGTATTGTAGCTGAATGTTTCCTCTGGTAACCAGAAAAGGGTAGCAAATAAGTGAATACAGAAGATTATGGCTCTCAAGAGGGCAAAAGAGCCTGGAACATTTTAAACCAGCAGACAAAGAAGCTGGTGATCCAGATATGGATTCAATAAATACCACACCAGAGCCAGAAGACGTACAAATGCAGCGGTTAAAGGCATGAAATGAACTGGCCAAAATGGAATTTAAAAAGAAGTGAGAGTAAGAGAGAAGAAATTAGGAAATTAGAGGGAGAGGGAATGATAAAAGCGAAGAAAGAGCTCATGAACTGGAGCTGTATAATATAAAATGGAAAGAACTGAGATTGAAAGCTAGTTTGACTCCTACTAGTCACTTGGGTAGATATGAAGACAAATATCACAAAATATTATAAAGGGGACCACACAGAATCCCTTTTTTTACTTGTTTGTACAGGATGATAAGAGAATAGGATATTTATCCTGGCAAGTCTTTGGAGTATTGGCAGAAATATATATATCTATATGGAGAGATGGCAGACACTGGACCCATCCATCACGAATGGGATATAAAGGTGAAAAACAACCTGTCACTCAATCAGTCAATCGACCAATCAAAATCTCTAAACACATTTAGCCAGATTTTGAAAGCTTTACCATTTTCACCAAGGAAGTTCTACAGAAAATTATAAGTCTTGACAACTGTGCCATATTTAAAGCTCCTATTGATGAGACATAAGTGCAAGACACTAAGTATGTAGCAGACTTTAAGGAGAAGTTGAAATAAGTGGTGTTAGCAGAGATGGATAAAGGTGCACTTAGAAAGCTTAATTATTTATATACAAGAATGTGTGTGTGTGTGTTTTAATGTAGTTTTTCTGCTCAAGATGCACATAATATGAAAATTTCTACATTTCTTTATTGAAATGTTTACCTTGCCCATCTTGTGGCAGGCCACTACTCTGGGTATCTTACAATATCATGATGTAGGACATGAAATAAAACTACAATAATAATCAGTTTAAAACATTGAACAAAAAGAAAACCAAATCTCTACTAACTATGCATAAAAATAACTATTACAAAAGATGGCGGCAGAACAGAGACAATTATTCCAAGATTAACAGGATTTCAATAATTAAAACCAAATTAATCTGTGGTAAGGCTGTGGAAGGCCTGTGTGAACAGCCACGTCTCCACTTGTTTTCTGACATACATCTACTATGTAAAAAAAGAGGCTATCTTCCGGGTATAGCCCATGCTTGCACCTCCTTTCCTAATTTTATAATGGTCATGGTTTTATTACCCCCTACAGTTTTTCGACTGGTCTAAAGCATTCTGTACTTTTAATGCCAATAAAGGTTTGTATGTATGTATGTAAAAAAAACATTCCAGGTCCATTTGTTTCATTGCTATCAAAATTAATACGATATAAAAACCTTTAGTTCTTTCATTTTCGGCATCCTCTCTAGACATTTAATGCATCACTTAAGAATTCTGGCCTTTTTCAGTTTGCTTTAATTTAGGAAACCATGGTGTCTACGGATGTAGGTGAGCTCCCCTAAAGATTGTTCTTCGGGGCAATCCAACCTGTCTTCAGTGCTGTGATTAGCACCTTTAGCTCTTCTGTAAACTGTCAAACCATGAGATACCAGGCTCTTCACAGGCCTGTCTCAGCAGTTGCTAATGGCAGGGCTCAAGTTTCTGCTCCTGCGGAAAATAGAAGTGGTAGCAAGGCGAACAGCAGAAACTGACATTAAGGCTCTGGCATGGTAAAGATTTGTTTAAAATAGAAATTACTCCCCTCACGCATCCCAGCAGAGAGAAGGAGCCACTGTAGGAACAGGGTTGCCTGACTGATCCTTCAGGAAAACCTCTCCCATGAGTATTGATTACTACCATTTCTTCCACCATTTCTAGAAACCTCTATTCTTGATGGTAATTCATTTCTGTCTTATCTTTCGCTTTCTCTGACACATAGAGTTCTTCTTCTCACTTTTTCAGGTTTGTTAGCAATCTTAGATTTATCTCTGCTACATGATCATCCTACGTTATCTTCTACCACAAGATTGAACATCTACTGAACATCTTGTGGTTAGAATGTCCATGTTGAACCTGGTGGCCCTCCTTTTTAGAAACTCACTGTGGTATGTCACTCCAGTAGAACTTATGGATAACTTAATGATTTAGGTATCTGGCTAATGGAGCCAGAGGTTGAGAGTTCAATACCCCACTGTGTCTCCTTGACAGGGGCTAGACTTGATGACCCATAAGGTCCCTTCCAGCTCTGCAGTTCTAAGATGATGATGTTTACTGACATCTGAAAATTTCATTTCACTTCACTTTTGAAAAGCATGTGCCAACATTTTCATTTTCATTTTAATATCCAAGATAGAAAGAACACGAGGTTTTAAAAATCCTGATGTGGGAGAAATCACAACTGACATCTGTTCATCCAGGTTCATAACTCTGAGTACCCAGTTTTGAATATTTGATGGTACAAATTTGATTAGTCACACACAAATCCAGAACAGTAGTTTTAAAAGAGGTAGCCATGGTAGTTTGTACTAGCTTATCAGGCAAAAACAAAATAAAAATAAAAAACAAAGACAAAAACGCTGTGGCACCTTAAAGACTAACTGCTGTATTTTAATGTGAGCTTTTGTGGACAAGTCCACAAATCCAGAAATGTCTTAACCTCATTCAAGGGCACAAATGGCCTGTTCCATTCATTCCCATTTTGTCAGACTTTGTCAAATGTTGAACATTAAGCACAGCGCTAGTCCTGTTGATGGTAAAGACATTTATAATGTGCCTCTCTTTAAGTGTTTCATTGGACTCCGTTAGATAGCGTGCTGGTTGAAGGCTATTTTTGCTTGCATGCAATATTTGCAAAGTTATTTCATGCATGCCTCTGAAATGATAAATAATGTGCCTTTAAGCAATACAATCACTAGTGGGGGATAATAGGTTATAAGAATGTGTCCTGCTGACCTTACAATTGCTTCTTAAAAATTAACATGATCATATCGATCTACAATTGTCTTCAAGTAATGGCGTTTAAAATATATATTGTTCTGCTGCAAATTGCAAGAGCGAATAAATGTGGAAATCATGCCTCAGTGCCCTTCACTACGATAAATCTATATTGATGAAAGAATGAATACAGCTTAATCCCGCGGGTCTATTGCAAAGTCTAGACAAGATGAATCAAATGCAATAATAGCACATTCCAGGAAAAGGATGTAGCTGCATCTTCTATGCATTTTCAAAAGTAACACAGTTAAATCTTTCATAAATGGTTTTTAAGGGCTGTATGATATTCACGTACTTGGCTTGCTTTGTTTTTGACATCACCAAGCCTGAATTCTCCTTTCTCTCTCTCTCTGCGGTCCTCTAAGCACGCTGGTCTTTTTAATTCCAATTGTTAGAATCTGATAAATGTGACCTACAAGCATTGCTCTGAACTCTTTGTTGGAAGCCCTTTGCTCACCCACTCCTGGAATATTCAGATGAGACACACAAAATATGTTTAACTAAGGCTGCAACTTTATTAACATTTAAACTGTACCACCCAACTCTGCAGAGGGGCCTACTATGGTGCGAAACCCTGGGTCAGAATCTGGGAGTCCTTCCTGAGCTCCTCTCCTCCCCTAACATGGGCAAATCTAAAGCTCCGGAACTATGCTGTCATACTGACAGCCCATATCTGGCTGGCAAACACCGCGTGACCCTCCCAGGCCACCCTCCCCACCCCAAGCTGCATGACTTTAGGCTAGCATTGTTTGTGCCAAAGTATTATGAAGGGCTGTTTTGGACTTAATGAAATGGTGAAGCAAAGGTGTGAGTAGGTACAACACATACAAAGGAGAAACATACACACTCTTTAACCTTTCCAATAAGCTAACCTTGCCATGCTTGTTCTGCAGAAAGCAGACTAGAAAGCTGTGTTTCAGTTTCCAACCCCTTTCCTTGAGTTAGGCAAGCTGAGGAAGAAAAAGCTATATCAGACCAAAACCTCCACGGATATGTTGAGTGCATGTTCCCAAAATATGTCCCTTTGCCTTTTGAAATAAAAACAAAAGAAAGAGGTTGGAGTTAGCAAAGAGTGTCATGGGAAACCAAGGTTCAAATCATCCATACTATGCGAAAAAAAGAAAGTGGAGAAAGACAGGGATAAAAATCAACTCATTTGAAATGTGGTGTTGGAGGAGAGCCTTACTGATACGACAGACAGCCAGAAAGGCAGGAAAGTGGGTGCTCAATCAAGTCAAGGCTGAACTCTCACTAGAACAGAAATGAGTGACCTGAGCCTATGCTACCATGCATATATAATGGAATGCAGAAGTGACCTGAACAGACTATATTGTTGTGAAAAGTGGTGTGAAGCAGGAAGAGGAAAGACCAAACGTAAGATGGGTTGTATTCTTGAAGGCTTTCACGGCTAGGATCCGATGGCTGTTGTAGGTTTTTCGGGCTGTTTGGCCGTGTTCTGGAGGTTTTTCTTCCTAATGTTTCACCAGTCTCTGTGGCTGGCATCTTCAGAGGACAGGAGTTAGAGGAGAACACAGACAGAGTTCTAACTCCTGTCCTCTGAAGATGCCAGCCACAGAGACTGGCGAAACGTTAGGAAGAAAAGCCTCCAGAACACAGCCAAACAGCCCGAAAAACCTACAAGAACCATAAGATGGGTTGACTCAATAGAGGAAGCCATAGCTGTTTGTTTGCAAGATCTGAGACAAATTTCGTGGAAAAGACAATATTACTAGAAAGGGAGAGGCAGCAGAAAGAGGAAACAACCTAATATGAGATGCTGTTGGTTTGCAAGATCTGAGCAGAGCTCTTAATGGTAGGACATTTTGGAAGTCAGTAACTCATATAGTCACCACAGCTCAGAAGTGACTTGACAGCACATAAGATCTTTGGAGTTTTTTTTCTTATACATATACCAAACAATGGTATAGTGACAAGATGGGTGCAATAGGCATCAAAACTCTGTAAGACCATCCCCAGCCACAAAGCAAAAAGCAGTAATTTCATAGCTTAAATGAATGAGCAGCTGAATATTTTTTTCTCTATTTTTAAATATATATATTTGAATATTTTTACATGAGAAACAGAAGCTCTTTTTGATGTCTGTTTGGCTAGGAAGGAGTTAAAAAGTTCTTCTCCTGAGAGTTATTTAATCTAGTCCTGACTAGCAGAATCAAAAGCTCAGATCTTCCTTCTCCACTGTCAAGCTTGAAAATATATTTATATTTAGAAAATTCATGCTGATAAAAAAGCCAGAAAGTAAGACATTTCCCCCTTTTTCCAAAGTTAGTATTATTTCCTTCCCTGAAGCCTAGATTCCTTCTAAATAAGAAAAAAAAATACTGGAAGTAACCATTCTCTTTCAAAATAAGCAAGTTTGGTCTTTTTATTGTATCTTATCTATTTTAAATACGCAGACAGAAAAGTTCACTGGTGTCTTAGTATATGTGTGTAAAACAGTTTTACTTTTAAAAAACAATAACTCAAAAACCTTTTGCCCAAACATCCTCAAATTTGGCACAGTGAAAGAGCAGACTGTCTGCTGTATCTATGCCAAATTTGGTACTGATCTAAGGTCCAGGTTCAAACTTATAATTTTTTTGTTTGGGCTGCCCTGGTTTTTTGAACTGCCTTACGGAATGTTGATTTGTTCTCTTGCACAATATTTATTGATGCAACTCTCATGCAGCAGTAATGTCTTAACGTGCAAGTTATGGAGAACGTATGACATAAACCTTTACTATTTTCTTTGATTGAATATCATACAACAGAATAGTAAAACAGATTGCATGGCATGGGTAAAATGAAAATCATTATGGGTTTAAATATCAAATTCATATCCACACACACACATGCACACACAATGTATACATGTGTATGTGTGTTTGTGTGTCTATATGCCTGTTTGTCTGTCTTTGATCTGCGTTTGTGGATAAGTAACTTGAACAGGTACTGCTAACATCTCTTTCTCCCTCCCTCAGCTCTATTTGGGATCAAATTAAGCAACCACACAGACTGCAGAATGAGATAATCAGGAGCACTCTCAATCACACCAAATAAACTACAGCCCTAGTGCTGTGCCAGAAAGAAGTAGAACAGCTTGCAAAAGAGGCAGGATGGATCACTCTTACATAGAACACACATGGTCACCAGAAAATAGGGCAAACCACACCACACCAAAAGCCAACCAAATAGTGAACTACATACTTGTCTGATTGCCCCCTAACTCCATTATTACTAATTCTATTACCTATTCATAACAATAAAAAGAATGATACGTTTCCCTGTCATGGATCTAATTATACTTCTACATCAGTTACCTACACAGAACCTAAAGGTGTGAAGAAGTCAATCCGGACCATATAAAAGCAAATGCGGAAAATTGTTGACATTTACTCCGAGAGATAGAAGTGGTGAATTTGCAATAGAAACTTATGCTTTCTTCATATATGGAAAGGCATTGTCCAACATGACCATGTAAATTTCAACAGATCTTGTTAATCACAACTAAGGTACAAGCCACAGATCTGAATGGCCTGTATCCTCTTGTGGAGCTCTGTCGGTGCAGCAGGAATGATGTCATTGACAGCAGATTGTTGCTAATTAAAGAGTTTCTTTTTAAAATTCATGGTGCATGCAACTCACACACAATGAAATCAAAGCCGTGTGAAATGAAATCTAAAAAGGAGCTCTTTAATTAGCAGCAATCTGCTATTGCTGGTGAGCTTATTCCTGCTATACAGTGGCGCTCCACAAGAGGACGCTGGTCATTAAGTCTTTTCTTAGTAGGATTAAAACTTGAGCCTGCCCTTGTATGTTTTAGCTTGGATTGTTAGTTATATGTTGTATGATTATGAATGTTATTGAGTTATTCATGATTTATTAGGGTGGCAGCCACTTTTTTTGGGGGGGGGTTAGTTTTCAAAAGAATGAAAGGAAGGAAGGAAAGAATAGCTGTAGCAATTATTATTGTGTGTTGTTTTCCAATCAGTAAGATAACACAATGAATGAACAGACACATTCTTTTGCACATTCATTGAAACACTCCTCTTTTTCTCTTTACCAATGCACACAGACTTCAATTTAGTGAATGGAGTTATGCAAAAGACTTGGAGAAAGCCAAAGGCAAAGCAAATTGTACAGTTTCTCCTAGTTTAAATTTAAATGGGAGTTTGTGAGGAGTGGAACAAGGGAAAATAGGAGTAATCTGGGAAAGGTGCTTATCCCTCTCGTTTCAGTATAAATACCTGCACAATAAACTGCATCTATAGTTCATCTTTTCTGTTGAAGTGAATGTGGGAGACCTTGTAAGCAGAGAATGCTGACTAGTGAAGTCAGCTAGGGAATATCGTTGTATATCAAGCAGAGGTATAAAATGTCAAACATTCCCTAATATTTACAGGGGGTTGGGAACTTGCAGCCTTCCAGATACCCATGGACTGCAAAACCCATCAGCCCTTGCAACATAACCAGCAGTTGAAAGGTGATGGGAATTGTAGTCTAAGGCACTGGAGGCCACACCCTATTTTGCTCACTCCTGTTTTAGAGAATGTGAAACTTTAGCATTCGGAGAGAAGGGGTTCTTTTTCTGCATAGGGAAAAGGGACACGTGCCTTAACTGCATGAATCTGAGAAGCCATGGTGACTTGGACTCCCGAATCATTCTTTCCTAAAGTCATCCTTTTTATTTCAGTATTTTGACCAGAGTCTTCCAGAATTCCCTAAAAAAAGAAAACGCCTGTGATCTGGCTGCTGTTGCAGACCTTGTAAAATCTATGACTGAGTAGAGGGTCTGTGTGTATGGCAAAGAGAGACAGGCCATACAGTGGTGGAGGCAGAGAAACTGTTTTGTTCCTGAAGGCAGATAGGAGCATTTTGACTGACTGTAGTCACCGCCAAATAGACAGGTGGACCTGTGAAGTGCCGAGCGTGATAATGCATAATAGTGTGTTTAAACAATGGCAGCTGCTCACATTCAAAGAAACCTGGGCTCTCTCTCTGTCAACGGGAAGCCTGGGGGAATTGTTCTCCTGCTGCTCTCCAACTGCATTCCCACATTCATTATTTGCAGTCAAGCAACTGACACCCCCCCTGTATCAAAGGAAACAAAATGGGGTAATGGGTGGCAGTCACAGGGACGTGCCATGCTTTCGATGCAAGTGTGTGCCAGGAAACCCACCAATATATTTTTTTAAAGCTGCAAACAGCTTCCTGGAGCCACCATTTTGGATGAGCCACAACCGGGTTTTCAAGGTTCCTCAGAGTGTGGGTAAGTTCCTGTTTGGGGCTCTGATCGCTGGCCAATTTGGGGAGTTATTGGCTCCAAAATAAATTTCCAAAGCTCTAAGATTGTACTGCTGTAAGTTTGTAAGGCATGCTTGCAAATGTCCCTGTCCTCAGTAGAGATGGGCACGAACTGAACGGACATTCAGTGGTTCGACCCAGTTTGGCGCAGTGCCCACACGTGTTCCACAGGCACCATGAACTCCTTCTCTCTTACCTCACCATTCCCTGGGTGAAGTGCACTTCCCTCCTCCACCTCCTCAGCATGACTGGCCACTTACTGATGGCAGTACTCACTTCACTTCCCTCCTCCACCTCCTCTAGCGGCCACTCACTTCTCATCTGTGTGGGTGGCCACCGGAGGAGGTGGAAGAGGGAAGTGCAGGCTGCGATCAGTGATTTGGCAAACCTACTGAGGAGGTGGGGGAGGGAAGTGCACTTCACTCAGGGAATGGGTGACTGTCCAGAGGAGGTGGGAGTGTGTGGCGCCCACAGAACACCTGTGTGGGTGCTGGGCCAAACCACCAAACTGGTTTGTGCCCATCTCTAGTTTTCAGTGATCAAGACTGCCCCAATTAGAGATGGGCACGGACCTAGGTTTAGAGATTCGTGCCGTGTATTTTCTTCTCCCGCCTCCCCAGCCAATGACCAATTCACCAGCTGGCGCATGCTCCTCTCCTCCTCCTCTCCGGCTGTTTGACCAGTCCCCAGCAGGAGCACAGGTTTGCTTGTCCTGCATCCTTGTCTGAGTGGGTGATCAGCCAAGGAGGCGGGGCAGGGAAGTCCATGCTCCTGCTAGACACTGGCCGAACAACTGAAGAGGAGGAGGAGAGGAGTGTGCGCTGGCTGGTGAGTTGAAGACCGAGCCGGGGGGGCCACACCTACGAACTGGAACAAACCTCCAAACTGAAGTTCGTGCCTACTTCTAATCCCGATGTATTGAAACATATTGATGCATCAAGACACCCTGCTGAAAATATTGTCATCTCCAACAAGATTTTTTTTTCACTCTTGAAATGCTAATTCCCCTTATGAACCACTGCATTGAGGTACAAGTAGTGAGTCTGTGACTGGAATGGGCATTACAGTTGCAGGTTAAAAGGACTGCAGTTAGTCAGTCCATGTAATCTAATTTAGTTATACCTTAGCGATTGCAAAAAGGGATTAAATACAAGTAAGTTGTTACTTTTTTTGTAACTACAGTAGGGCCCCCGTATCTGCGGGATCAGTATCCGCAGTTTCAGTTATCCATGGTCTAAAAATATTAAAATTATTTAAAGAAAAAATCCAGAACAAGGTATTTTCACATGTATTACCAGAACCAGCTACTAGAGGGAGCCAGAGACTGTGCGATGAATACTTGTTAGTGAAGAAAACATAGGATGGTCTCTGACACCCTCTAGTGGCCAGTTCTGGTAATGCATGTAAAATACTTTTTCTGAGTCCCCCCCCCCATTTTCTCATGCTATATATACTCTCTATATAGCACTTGCTATTATCCACGGTTTTCAGTAACCACAGTTGTGCTTGGAACCAATTATCAGGAGATATGGGTGTCCTACTGTAATTCCATGTTCTGCAAAAGGATCCCTTCCTGTGCTGTAATTTGTCTGTAACTTTACTCTTGGCTGTGCATAGAATGTCTTTTGTTCCCTCAAGAACATTCGTATTTGCTTCTTGTCAAGCCTGGTGTGCAGTATCTTCTAGATGCATCCTAGTGGTGGTGACATTTTGTGATGGCCAGAAGAGGAATGTAAAGCTGTACCATAACAGAAACCAATGGGGGAAAAGAATTGGTCTCACCTGCTAGAGAGTAAGGAAAATACAATCTCACTCTTTAGAATTTATTCTTTCTCCTTCTTTATGGAAATGAAAACAATGATGGCAAAGTGTTGTGTAAATGGCCGGAGGGCTTCCTCTCATCTGCCAAGAAAGTCCAGAAAGAACATCCTGAAATATATTGGTTATAAAGATTACGGGACAAATCCCCTGGGCCTACAATAAATCTCGAATCTGCTCCTAAAATAGCATGTGCTGGTTACTGAATTTCTCTTTACAATTCAATGTCTGTCTTCCTCTTCTTCTTTTTTTAATAATCTGAGATTTAGCTGCAGCTCATTAAACTTCTGTGTAAATATTCTCTGTTCCCTTCAGTAGAGAGCGCTGGGCTGAATAATGCCTCCTTTCATTTAAAGGATAAACTCTGCCCTGGGCTTTCAGCAGTAAAGCTTTATTCTTTTTCATATGTGGCAGTAGCTCATGATTCCGGTGTTACAGGCAAAGACTATATATGATACACTGTAACCTCGTAGGAATATTGGATTGCCTCTAGAGTTAATCACGCTCGGAGTCAGAGCTAGGAGCGTTTTGATGGTGCTGATGGGTGTTGTTGACCAAATGTCTGGAAAATCAGGTTCCTTTTCTCTGCTTTAGAGCCACTGAAATTGAGGGAGCTGAAGTCCAAAATAAAATAAAATAAAATAAAATAAGGTAAAATTAATTAAAATTAATTAAAATTAATTAAAATGAAATGAAATGAAATGAAATTAAAAAAATAAAAGAAATAAAAAAGAAGTTCTGCTTAGAGTAGATCTATTGAAATAAATGGGGCTGTAATCAGGCTCGGCTAAGCATGACTGTTTGGATCCAGTGAATTGTGTTTGAACAATTGTGCCTTCAGCTAGACTTTTGTCATAATATAAGAAGGCTGATACATATGTTCTATGTATTAGAACATGTAATAATGCTGGTGGGACTGCCATTCTAATTTAGTAACACAGCAGTTTAAAACACACACACACACACACACATATCCAATAGGCCACTAGAAATTACAAAATATAATCTATAAAGTCAGGCTCAGGGATCAAGCTGGCATTTGTTTTGGAAATGAAGACTATTACCGAGTACTCATACCTGCTTCCATACCAAAAGTTCTCTGTTCAGTGGAAATTTTTGTTTGATTGTTTGTTTAACCAATTTGTATATTGTGTTTACCTAAAACCATGCCTGTTGTTGAATGTTGTTTTGCCTTGCCTTCTACATCTCTCTCTCCCTTTGAAAGCAGGAATGGGGATCACATGGGACTTTGATCCTGATACGTAGACATGTTCCCTAAGCATGTGTACCATTTTTTTTCTGTGATGTTTTGGTGCTGAGCTGAGTTATTGCTTTACAAACAAATTGACAACATAATAAATGGGGGAGGATTTCTGTGACATGTCATTTCCCCCCCTGCAACCTATGTTTGAGCTTATGGGTGGGTTTGAACATGTTTATGAGTAATGTGGTGAGAAAGGCCAGATTACTCATAAACATGTTTGAACTTGCTGATGGGTTCAAATGTAGGTTGCAGAGAAAATGTGAAATGTCATAGAAATCCTCCCGCTATGACCATGTTAAACCCAGGCTCTTATTTAGCTCTACCAAACACACACACACACACACACACACACAGAGAGAGAGAGAGAGAGAGAGAGAGAGAGAGAGAGAGAGAGAGAGAGAGAAACACCAATCATACGAAAATAGTAAGAAAATGATTTTTAAAAAATAGACCAAAGAGGAAGGAAGAAATTCAGGGAAGTATTACATTGGAAGTAATAAAGTACCAGTTTACATGTTAACTGAATCTACAGCTTTAGCTCAATCACTTATTGAGAAAGTGATGAAAAATAACAAGGGCCCAGTTAACATACCATGGAGTATACAGGCACCACATTATGAGGAAAGGGAAGACGGGATTAGGGTTGTATTTGATGGCCCAACTCCTGTTCTGTAAACGTTCAATGATACTTGCTAAGAAATGCAAGCATATTTGTTTGTGCAGTTCAATTTACATATGGCCTAGCCATAACAACTATAGAATTCACATAGCTTTAGGGGACTGGTCAGTGGATATGATCCTGACTCCCTCTCTATGTGCTCATTGTACACTCAATGTTGCATGAACAGAGCTCATTGTGACAAACAATACTGTCTATTGAAAGCATCCTCAAAGTAGGGATGTGCTTCAGGTCTGGAAAGTATCCAGAATCTGAAACAAAACAAGAGTATTTATTGGTTTCCAAACTAATCCAAAGCAAAACTAGGATCCTTAAAGTGACGTTCAAATCAAATAGGGGCTCTCCCAAAGTGTTGAACATTGCTTTATGCTTTGGGGATTAAAAAGCCGATTGAAAACAGTTACAGGGAAAGCAAAAGCAAAGCAATAACAAAAGATTCAGGAATTTCAAAGCAGAAAGAGACTGACAGTTCAAGTGCCAATGAAAAGCACAAGCTCTCCTGGAATCACCGATTATGGAGCTCTGGGAGGGAATTCCCATCCTTGTGGTCAGTGGTAATTTTGAAAGGAAAGCATGTTAGAAATAAAAAAAGAGATTGTTATTCTTTTCAGAAGATAAGATGGATGCGCATTGGATAATTTTTTCTTTTTTTCTTTTAGGCAGCATGCAGATCTCAATGAGTGCCTGTGTATGAAATGTGTGCCATTCTGTGGGATTTGAGTGTGGTAGATGACAGTAGTATTAGGAATAGAACCTAAGTTATCCCTCCCTTTGTACCTTTTATAAATACTCTTTGCTGGCTTTTATTTTTGCAGCACAGTGCCCCCTCCCCACTCTGTGTGTTTATGTTAGGTGGGTGGCCCACATGATATTCAAGACAGCAATTGGGTACTCTGTCCACTAGGGCAGTAAAACTATTAACCAGGAGTATTTCTTTCCCTGGCAACAGATATTTGGCTTGAGTAAATGAGTAAATTTGAGTATATTTCATAGCTCTGGTTGGAGTTAAGGGAAGAAAGGAAGGAAACTGGTGGGAGCTTTGCCAGCACATTGGAGATTGAGAAGCAATCGGTGGCATTGATTCTAATACCCAATTCTGAGTCAGAGCTTTCCTCCACATTTTTATTTTACTATTTGGACAAATACAAATATGTACAAATACTCGGATACAAATCAAATCAGACTGGCTACAAATCAGCTTGACATGAATCACTTGTAATTTGTAGAGCAAATAACAGACTGAATCAAAGCAGATGGCATTTATACACCCTTAGTCCAAAAAAAGTCGCATTGAGTTCAAGAAAGCTGCATTCTCAGTTATTGGAGAAATTCCACTGAGGTCACTGGGACTTACTTCTGACTTGACATGAATAGAATCATGCTTTAAGACATCCACACAATGAGATAATTCTCACAATGCTTTCATTTGGTGTGATGTTAATGCATAAGCAGATCCGAGATTTTTCAGATTGCATTTGAATAGCGATGCTCACTTGTTCTAGCACGACAGAAGAGGAACACACCTTTGAACAGAAACATCAAATACATTTAATAAACTGTGAAAACCAAAAGGTAGGCCATAAAATGGTGGGATGTCAAGGCTGAGACACTGAGAAGCTTTCCTTTCATCTATTATGTATTTTAAGGATGTGAAAATGTACTTTTATATCCAAGAAATGCAACATGGGAACACTGTTCTTCATCAGGCTACCATGATTCTGAACTAAGGGAGCAATAATGCTTCCAAGTCTTATTGTAAGGTATTCTGTTAGGGTCACCAGATGTCATGTCCTGGAGGAGAGTGAGCATAATGGTATGATCACCATCAGGTTAATTTCTTTTCACTGTTCCCCTTCTGAAATTTCCCCCGAAGCCAATTTCTCACTATAGTTTTCCATCCCCCAACTTTACACCATGTGCCAAGGCTTGATAAGACATTTTGATGCAGCCACGTAAAAAAAAGGTCCATAAATCAAATGAAATAAGTGGCAGTGACTTTAGAATTATAGAATCATGGAGTTGGAAGGGGCCTCTAAGGCCATCGGGTCCAACCCCCTGCTCAATAAAGGAATCCAAATCAAAGCAGATCTGACAGATGGTTGTCCAATTTTCTCTTGAATGCCTCCAGTGTTGGAGTGCTCACCACCTTTAGTTCATTGGAAGTGCTTGATTCTCATGTAAAATCCAGCCCACGGTGAATGCAGCACATAGAAGCTGTGGATATTTGCATGGGTGGTCATGTAAACACAAACAATAAACAACACACAATTAATTCCAGGCTGTTTTGGAAAGAGGGAGGCCTGACTGAGAATGTTCCTTCCATGTCAAGTTCATTTAAAGAGAGGATGGAAGCAGCGTCCTGGAGAATTATACAGAACAGACAGACTGTGTTAAAAGACAATCCTTTGAGGAAGAACATGGAATTGCAGAACATGAAGAGGGATGTGCCATTTACTTTCGATTCTGGGAGTTCCATGTGAAAACCGCACACCCAGAGACATCTAAATGGGGTTCACTTGGGGGGGGGGGGAATGGCTAAGTTGAAGTCTTCATGGCCTAGTTTCCTGTTCAAAAGGTAGCTGTCCCAGTGCTTCGCTGGGAAACTCGGAGGTGGGATTCTTGAAAGTTGAAACAAAAGTTTGGCCAGACATTTTCCATTTCTGGTGAAGCTAACTGGTCTACTGCTTGGACAGGATATGGAAATTTATTCATTTTATTTTATTTAAAATATTTTTACCCCATCTTTCTCCTTTAAAAGGACCCAATGCAGCTCCCATTATTTAAAAAAACAACAATATTTAAAGATTGGGGCAATGTGTTCATTTCTGCTGGCATCTGTGATCAGTCTGGCAGCCATGTTTTGGACCTGCTGAAGTTTCTGTACTGACCTCAAGGGCAGCCCTACATATAGAGGGTTACAGTACTCTATTTTAGAGATTGTATGAACCGCTGTTGTTAGGTGTTTCTTATCCAGGTAGGGGCATATAATTTTAAATTATGATTTGATTTATTTTTAATGGTTGGATGATGGTAAAGCAGACTTGGTATGAGGGTTTCTCAAAAATTTGAAAAGGGGTGAGATGTTAATAAGTTTCAGAACTATTGTCTACTGAGCATGTTTACAATTGCTGCATCAGTTTCTGCTATAATCTTTCATAGGGCAAAATCCTGTTGCTTAGTGTAGTAAATTGCACTAAAGTAGATCCATTTGAATCAAATGAACTTACAGAGGAGCTGACTCACCAAATTCCCATTGATTTAGTAAACCTACTCTAGTGTGATTTACTACACTAAGCAACAGGATTTTGGGCATAATTTCATTCACTTAATTGTTAGAGCAATGACAATAGAGGTTCTAACCTCTCTAGTTCAGGCATTCTGAATAGAGATGGGCACAAAGCACTTTGTGCCATGTTGTCTAAGTCACTTCCTCTGCTGGGCAGCTCCCCTACCGACCTGCCAACACACACTGCCCCTTCCCTCCCCATCATGTGATCTTCCATTCTGGCAAGAGCATGGACTTCCCTTCTCCACCTCCTCCAACAGCTGCCCACTCAGACAAGGAGGCAGGGCAGGGATTCCTGCAGTGTTGCTTGTGAGTGGGCAGCTGCTGGGGGAGGCGGAGAAGGGAAGTTCATGCTCTTGCCAGAATGGAAGATCATGCAACAGGGAGGGAAGGAGCAGTGTGTGTCAGCAGGTCAGTTCGGAAAACTGAACGTGTGGCATCTAGATGACATGGCATAAAGTGGTTCATGCCCATTTCTAAATTGGAATGCTGATTGCATAACATATTTAGAAGAGTATGTCTAGCACTATACCACTCTGCTCCGTTCTACTTGTTTATTGTGAAGGCGAGAAACTGTTGCTTGTGTGTCAGCTCTCCATGTGAGGAAAAAGCAAGATTTTCCAGATTTCTTCCTTGCATGTAGAGCTTTCTTGGGAGCAGGAGTTCTCCCTTCAGACTCAGCATTAAAAGTAAGTGGAGCATGATGACATGACATGATGACAGCGGGGCTAGGGTTAGAATCAATGTTTATAACACCTGAATAGGGCTTAAATGTCTAGACATGTTGCCTTGGTTTGCAGATAAGATATTGCCACTCAGGATGGCAAATATGAAATTGACAATCAAGCTCCTTGCTAAACTGGTGGTTTTAACATGGCCTTCACTATGGATACTGAGGAGAAAGATGACAGGTCAGTCAAAATTTGCAACTCTGACCAGAAGCACTGTAATCAAGGATTTACTGTGTGACCTACTCTCTAAATCTGCAGGTGACCCTCAGCAGGGCAGTGGGATGATGAGAGTGCTTCTGGTACTTTTGCTCTGTAGTGCCTAAGCTGTCTCTGTAGCTACAAATCTAATAGTTATATTTATTTTGGGTTATTGAACTATTGTTACTATTTTTACAATCCGAAGGATACATTATGAAATGAAGCCAGGACAGCAAAGAGTAACAGGCAGTAAAGAGGCAGGAGTGGAGACCAGTTTAGAGCTCAAGAATGTCCACTTCACAAAGGGATAGAGGGCATGGCCAAGACTTACCTCAGAGGACAGGTCAATGTGCTGGGTTATGGGTAAACAATATCTGATGTGTTTGATTTCTCCTCAGGAAGAACAAGTGAATCGGCCTGCGTAAGATCCTATTAACAACAGCTGCAATATTTAAATCAAGTAAGTAAGTAAATAAATAAATATAAATGAATATAAAAAATGGGACCGCTCATCCTGCAGTTATTTCTGTCTCCTTCCAGATTATATGCCAGGTATAGATGCTGCATCTACAGTTAAAAGATGCCAATAGAGAATTACTTCCAACCTTTCTAAAGCATAACTTTAGACTTGATAGGGAAATATGGGTTTCAGAAGACTCCTTTGTCTTCTTTTCATATTTTTACTGTCTCTTCACAGCTTCCTAAATATGGGAATTATGCCGAATTTCTCTACTCGGATTGCTAGGTTTTTGTGCCACAATCTATCGAAGAAGTATCCTACCAGAATTGGATCAGGACAGCAGACGTACATTTGTGAGCTATCATAGCCGCGTTGGCCTTGTTAAACTGCACAGTTTGCAGAAAATACAAAATGGAAAGAAAAATGCCCTCGGTGATTTCTGAGTTGTAAGTACTCAAAAATAGAGGTTAAGGCTCTAGAAAGATTTGGCAGTTTAAGATCTGAGACTAGGTTTACGAATTTGTAATGATAGCAAAAAATGGAGCTGAGTAGAGGGTTGAGGCTGATGGAGACCTCCCTCTTTATTGAATTGATAGAAGCCATGTCCATATGAAAGACCTAAGCAGGTGTTCATAACCTGTAGGGGACAATTATCAGCATCCTCACAGAACTACAGTTCCCAGGGTTCTTTGGGAAAAGCCATGGCAGAAATTAATATAAAACTGACACAATTTTTAAATGAAAATAAGCCCAGAGTGAAGACCTGATTCAATGAAAATTGATGAAGTTTGTCATGGTAGACCACTTCTGTATGATAGGTTTTGACTTGGAAGCGGCAACCTGAGAGAGATGTAAAGAAACAGATATTTTCTAATCACATGGGAGGATGAACACATTTAAATGTTTTCACTTTGCTGGAAACTATACTACGGAGTGGATGTAGTAGTTTAGAGTGCCAGCCTCTGACTGAGAAAACAAAGATTCAGAAGAGTTATGAAGTTCAACGGGTGACCTTAGCTCAGTGACATACTCTTTGCTGAACCTCTCTTATGGAGGTTCCTATGAAGATGAAATGTAGATGAGGGTGTTTTCTGCCCCTGCTTCCTAGAGTTCTCTGGAGAAAGGATAAGGTATGTATTGAATGGAACTGCTGGATAGCTCAGTGGCTTACGTCTGGGAGTTCAATTCCCCACAGTGCCTCCTTGACATGGGATGGACTTAATGATCCATAGGGTCCTTTTCAGCTCTGCAGTCCCAAGGTGGTGGTGGTGGTTGTTGTTATTATTATTATTATTATTATTATTATTATTATTATTATTATTATTATTATTATTATTATTATTATTATTATTATTATTATTATTATGTCAATGTTCTTGAAGCCTTGATAGAAATAATACTGGCGATGGTGATGGTAATAACAAGGACAGTATTTATACGACATATCAGCACTTTAGTATATGGATACAAAATATCAATGTTGTTGTTGTCATTATACAAGCACATATATTGTCCTATAATGTATTCATGTATTATTACCTAATTAGTAACAGAATGTCCATGTGAAAGCATTTCTTCCTCTTCTTTTTCCTCCTCCTCTTCATTCCCCACTATAGGTTGGATGTGCCCGTAACTATATTTACTTTGGATCTGGCAGCTCTAAACAAGGATGTCGATCTGCATCCAAACCAGTCTCAAAGGTTTTTTGGCCGGTAAGTTGTTTTCCTTCCTTCATTTCTTTTCTCATTTATTTTACTTTGAATAATCACCCGTAGCAATTTGTACTTTTTGTTCTTTGGCATTTTCTTTGTGTGCACATTTCTCTGTGCCTGCACAAAGCCACACTTTGGAACATTCCAGATGGAGAGAGAGAGAGAGCTTTGGTGATAGCTCAGTGCCCCCTGTCTACAGCACCCATGCTGGTGCTGTGCCCCTCAGTTCTAGCATAGTGCAAGTCACCACAAGCAATTCCATTACAGTGCAGTATATAAACAAACAGAATGGGACCAGTTCCAAGAAACTAGCAGACCTGATTCTTTGTCTCTGGTGCCAGTTGTATTCACCGCAACATCTTACTCGTTGTGGTTCATGTCTCAAGGGAGTCAAATAGTGACCTCACTGACTTGCTGAGCAGAAACTATAGAGACATTCATGAGTGGGAACTGCATCTACATCTGCTTTAGTGACAGTTCCAGATGTGGGGCTGTCCACAGACAGACCTGTTCACTTCTAGAAATACCGGGAAGCTTTCACTAGAGCTCTAGGGATTGGGTGAAATTCTCTGAGGAACGCCCTGCTCCAGTTATGGCAAGGGATGAAATTCCACATATTTCCCCCCTTCCTGCTACCTACTAAGGCAGGTAGTGGGGATTTGAACCCAAGTCTCTGGAGTCCTAGTTGGTCAGTCTACACCACACCGGGTATTGTCATTGCCATACTCCCCCATGATCCCTCTGCTTCTTCCATGTTTCTCCTTACCACATGCACACCTTGCCACAGAAAAAAAGTCAGGAGAGGTATATAGGATATTCTCACTCCAATTGTGAGAAGTCCTTCATCTGGACACACTTTCACTTTCATGAGATTGTGTTTTGAGTTACTAAACTAGAACTCACAGAGATTTGGAAGGTGGAGAAAATGAAACCAATTCAGAAACAAATGTTGCAAAATAATGTAAAAATATATCTAGACATTGCAGCCCTAAATTTTGCATTCATGTGACACTCTAGCCCTATTCAAGCATTCAGTAAAAGGGTCAATTTTAGCCTATGGGCATCAGGAGCCAAAGAAGCAGGCTGGCCTGGCTGGCTTCCAGCTTACCTCTTGCCTGTGAAAAGCTCAGTGGAATACTGATTTTCAGGAACCCTGATTTTCCAGATTTTGTGATCATAGAGATTGGCTTCTTCTTGACTATGCAACAGATGCTGTTAATGGGCCATTTGTCCAAACACAGCCAAACATATCCTTTTGGTCAGACAACAGATAAGGGTAGCGAAATGCATTATGAAAGCACAGCTAGTTGGTATCTGATATTCAGGCAGTGTGATATTTCTGACTATGTCCAGCACCATTCAAAACCCTCGCTGTTCAAATGCATGCTGGTCTGGGCAGCAATGAAAAAGAAAGTAAAACATAGTTATATTTGGTACAGTGGGTTGATGTGCGCAGTGTTTTTATATGTAGATCACTTTCCTGGATGAGGGCAACGACTTAAAATTATAGTTCCATTAGCAAAAGTGCCATTATGTATAATGGAGACAAGATTATCATGCTTTACCTGTGTTATGAATTAACTGTAACATCATCTTATAGCAGGATAGTTGTACATCAGCATAATTTAAAATCCAATTTATTTTTGAGCCTGCACACTATTGCCTCACAACTTACATTATATTTCTGTTCAACTAGTAATTTACAGCTGACAGCATAATTGTTTCTAGAATATTTCTAGATATTATAGTTCATCAGAACTCTGCCTTCTTTCTTTATCATGCCGTTGCTGAGTGATTCTTCAACTCAGCAAATCGTCACGATCCTGCCGTCAAGCTGCCAGCAGTCAATACTTAAGTAAGTGTGTGAGTGTAAGAGAAATTCCGGTTACAAAGCATTGACTGTCACAGTGCTGGTTATGATGACTGCCCCACTTGGGGAAAAAGTATATATAATTTTAAAAAGACATGTCAAAGAAACCCTGCGGGGTTTGTGGGAAGTGTAATTTTTTAAAAAAGGATAGTTTCTAAGCTTCTCTCCTCAAGACGTGCAGGGTTTCTTCCTGGGGCTTTGAATTGGGAGGTAGATCTACTGTTTGGTGGACAATGGACAATGCAACCACAATTCACCTGGTAGGAGTTCATGCTGTTTAGCATAGTCAGGTGACCTCTTTTGTACCTGGTATTACAAGTCCTCTCCAGCCTGGTGTCCATTTTTTCCTATAAAGATGAGCCACATAGAGAAAGAGGTTCTGCTTCTTACAACGATGCCAGGTGGCCTATCTTCTTTCTCCTCCTCGCCCTGTTTTTAAAAAATGTCTAACTACCACATTGCACAAGCTGACACCTCCAATGCCTCAGCAGAATGAAGATGCAACATTAGATTGTGTTCTACCCTGGTGAGACTTCCATTTGGATAACTTAGTATCTAGGCTGCCTGCTGAACTTTGGGTAACCGTAGGAATTGAGAACTGTGTTAAATTTGACAGTCTCAACAGCAACAGCAGCATATTCTCATTTCCCAAGACATGTTGTGAGCAGAAGCCTTAGAAGAACTCTCAGAATGGTGAGGTTTCCCAGGTGTTTCCCAGGAATAAAGTATGTACAAAACAATGGCCACATTTGAAAATATGAACATCTAAATGTGAACGTTTTAGGCAATGGGGAGAGATTACTCGCCTTCGTTAAAATGCACAAATGAACACAGGCTTTAGGGAAAAAAATGTGTACAAATTTCAGTGTGGCAAGAAAACACAAATTCAGCAGTTTGGAAGAATTCGACAAGATTAGCCTCATTTCCCCCCTCCCCATATGCCTGGTGATTAATAACAATTATTACAAAATGACGTTTCACCCTCTGCTTCCTTGCCTCACTGCTACTGCTGCTCACCTCCCTTCCCTGCTGCCAGCCCCATGGTTTTCCCTCCCTCTCCTTTATTTGCTACTGCTACTGTTGCTGTCCCCAAATGGGGAAAATGAAACAAAACAAGAACTGAAGCAGCATCCCCTGAAAGAAATCAAAGGAAAACAGAAATAAAGGTTTCTCTCGCACTCATCTTCTTTGTTTGGAAGCCGTTTCTTCTGTGGAATACTAACAAGAGTTAGCTTATATGTCACCACTGTTGTGTATAAAAAATAATCTACCAGTGTCATGTTTTACTACTACATCTGCCCAGCAGCTGCCCTTTAACCATTATTTTTTGCCCCCATCACCATCATCAGCTCTCTTCTGCTGATGTAGCCATTTATTCCTGAAGAGGATAGAGGCATCTTAGTCTGGTGACTTGGCTTTGTTATCCTGTTCGGGGTATATTCTATATTCTAGAAAGAATGTAATAACCGAAGAGGCATTAAATAACAAGAGTGCCTGCCTGTCTTCGAAGAGTTGGACAGCAAACCAACTTTAGCAGAAATAAAAGTGGCCTTGGATTCCCTCACCCCCGGCAAGGTACCTGGGAAGGATAACATCCCTGTTGAAGTGCTGAAGAGAGATCATCACCACTGAGCTGTATGAAATCTTTTGTCTTTGCTGGAGGGAAGGTGGAGTACCACAGGACATGAAGGATGCAAACATTGTCACATTGTATAAGAACAAAGGAGACAGGGGCGACTGCAATAACTACCGTGGCATCTCTCTTCTCAGCATCGTAGGGAAGCTGCTTGCCCGTGTTGTGCTGAAGAGGCTCCAGGTGCTTGCAGACAGAGTCTATCCAGAATCACAGTGTGGATTTCGAGCTAATAGATCCACCATTGATATGGCATTTTCCCTCAGACAGTTGCAGGAGAAATGTAGGGAACAACGGCAGCCACTCTTTGTGGCCTTCATAGATCTTACAAAGGCCTTTGATTTGGTTAGGAGGGACGGTCTTTTTAAAATACTTCCCAAGATTGGATGTCCACCTCGACTCCTTAAGATCATCAGGTCCTTTCACGAGGAAATGAAGGGCACTATAGTTTTTGATGGCTCAACATCAGATCCCTTTGACATCTGAAGTGGAGTGAAACAGGGCTGTGTCCTTGCGACGACCCTGTTTGGGATCTTTTTTGCTGTCATGCTGAAGCACGCCTTTGGAACTGCAATAGAAGGTGTCTATTTCCAGACTAGATCAGATGGAAAGCTCTTTAATCTCTCTAGATTGATAGCAAAGACCCAAGTTCAGCTGAAATGCATGCGGGACTTCCTCTTCGCCGATTATGCAGTTGTTGTTGTTGCCCATTCCGCTGAAGACCTCCAACAACTTATGAATCATTTTAGTAAGTCCTGCCAAGACTTTGGATTAACAATCAGCCTGAAGAAAACACAAGTCATGGGCCAGGGCGTGGACTCACCTCCCTCTATTACCATCTCCACACAAGAATTGGAGGTTGTTCATAACTTTGTGTACCTTGGCTCAACGATCTCTGACACTCTCTCCCTAGATGTCGAGCTGGATAAATGCATTGGCAAAGCAGCTACCATGTTCTCTAGACTCACAAAGAGAGTATGGCTTAATAAGAAGCTGACAGCATATACCAAGATCCAGGTCTATAGAGCCTGTGTCCTGAGTACACTCTTGTACTGCACTGAGTCCTGGACCCTTTGTGCATGGCAGGAGAGGAAGCTGAACACGTTCCATATGCGTTGTCTCCGGCGCATTTTTGGTATCACCTGGCAGGACAAAGTTCCAAATAGAGTAGTCCTAGATCGAGTTGGAATTTTTAGCATGTACAGTATACATTACTGAAACAGCGACATCGATGCTGGGTCGGGCAAGTTGTGAGAATGGCTGAAGGTCGGCTTCCAAAAGATCTCCTGTAAGGAGAATTAGTGCAGGGAAACCGCCCCAGAGGGAGACCGCAGCTGCGATACAAGGATATCTGCAAGCAGGATCTGAAGGCCTTAGGAATGGACCTCAACAGATGGAAAACCTTGACATCTGAGCATTCAGCCTGGAGGCAGGCGGGTCAGCATGGCCTCTCCCATTTTGAAGAGACACTTGTTCAACAGGCCAAGGTGAAGAGGCAGTCCCGAACCCAGCAAAATCAGGGAGCTGGACAGGGGACAGACTGTATTTGTCTTCAGTGTGGAAGGGATTGTCACTCTCGAATTGGCCTTCTCAGCTACACTACACTCAGTTCCAAGTCCTCTTTTCAGAGCACGTTACCATAGTCTCTTGAGACTGAAGGATGCCTACTGGGCCTGTTCAGGGTTTAGACATGTATAACAGAGTCCAGCTAACAGGCAATAATGCTTTCATCTTCCTTGACACACTCACGCCTCCTCTGCATGTCAAAGGCATACATTGAAGAGAAGGGTATCAAATATATCTTCTTTCCATTTAGTCTCTATTATCAATGCTAATAAATGGTAAGAAAACAACAGAAGAACCCATTAAGTTTGTATGATGTTCTCAGACTTTATATTCATTCCTTGAGTGTCTGCGCTGTTATATATTATATGCATCTGAAATGTGACCAATATCTTCCTCTTAAACAAACTGTAGGACATCATGTAATTCTCAAGTGCATCCAGAGGAACCTTCTAGAAACCAGTATTTCTTTTTCTGTTTGCAGTGCTAATGAGAATGGGTAAAGATACAATATCCTAGTTGATTCTGAAAACAGCAGGGAGTTTGATCTGTTTCTCCTTCAGCTCATTCCCCAAGGCAGGAGTTTTTAATATTTTTGACCATATGTGTGAATTGAAAAGCACAGTGTAACCTTTAGAGAAGACACCTGCAGAGCGCTGGCTGTAGCAGCACAAACTTTCAACACAAATAAGGAGCTGCTTGTATCATTTTATAATCTGCCTTAGAGATAATAAGGACAGCAGTTTTGTTTAACAGCAACCCATCTTTTGCAATAAGTATGTGTGTGAGAATGCACATGTATAGATTAGGGATGTACAGGCTTGCTCATCTTGTCCTCACAGGTAAGGTTGAGGAATTGCCACATTCTTCTGTGAGGACCTGATGTGATCTCCTTCTACTCTTGATTTCCCCCTGCAAGAAAGCAGTAATTAATGTAAGTTAATAGCACTGGGAAGACAGTTCTTCAGTTTGGGGGTATCGGACAATTTAAAGCCTTGAATTGTGCTGTTTGTATCATTCTTTCAATCAGCCAGTTCTGCACAAAAATGAGGAGGCTGGCAAATTTTATTTGGCTTAAGCTTTCATGAATTGTAGTCCATTTTAGTGTGCATCTCATTAAGTGGACTACATGCCACAAATGCTGATGCCAATCAGAATTTGTTAGTCTTAAAGATGCAACACAACTCATTCTCACTACGGTTCTGAAGAATGAGGAAAAACTATCCATGTGTAAAGCTAATTGGAAATCTATGGGACAACTAAGACTGTGATTAAACAGTGAGGGAAATATGAATTAACGCATTGTCTCTGTGAAGTCCAACTGAGACATTCAGTTCTCTCTGAAATCTATGGCTGCACAAGTGGAGGAGGGAAAAGGCCTTCTACTTGCTGTTCTATTTGAAGGACCTGTAGGTGGCAGAGTTCAAAAGAACTTCCCTAAGAAGGCTTTCCTTCCTCCCAATCACTTCCATATCTTATCTTGCTGGTGAAAGAGATATTGAAGGTGTTAAACTCTAAACGAATAAACAGGACTGTGGGTGGAGGGCAGCTGTTTTAAAAAGAAGAAGTGGCAGCTTAAGGGAGCAGAGGCTTTACAGAGAGATGTGAGTACTGGCACTGCTTGTGTGTGTGTGTGTGCTCTCCCCCTTTTCACTCTCCCCCACATATCCCACTTCCTGTTCTCTTTCACTCCCCCTCTCTCACATACTCTCTCTTTTTTCATGTCTGTCGCTTCTCCTTCCACTCTTTCTCCCCTTCCTCCTCTACAGACAAGTTCCCACTCCTGTTCACACAGGAAAAAGCCCTTCCAAATCCTTCCAACAAGAAAAAGTAGGAGCCCAAAGGCAGGAGAGAGAAAAGCTATTTTGTGAGCAAAAAGGGGCTGGATGGATTTGATTCAGCCTCTGCATCATGCAGGCAGGGAAAATTACTTTGAAATCGCTCATTTTATAAGTAAATCTCAAGGTATTTGATGGTGTAGCTGGGCTCTTAGTTATGACTAACCAAAATCCCACTGATTTCAATGGAACTAAAGTGTGACTAACTTTCTCTGAGTATTGGACGTAACACTGTGTGACATACACCAGCAAGACAAGAGCAAGAAAAAAAGCAGACATGTCTGTATGTCTGTGTTCCAGCAGGCTATTTATTTTTGAAAGAGGTTAATCCCTTCTGTCATACTTCAGCACTCGTCATGCTGAAACACAACAGAATTAATGAATGAGAGCAGGTAGAGGCTGCTGGGATGTACTGAATGATCTCACCTTGCCCTGTAATTCCCTTTCTGCAACAGCTTTGGGCTTGGGCTGGGGCTAATTGATGAAACAAGACAGGGAAAGAGGATGGCTATTCAGAGCACAGAGCCTCCTTCCCTTGATGACACATCCACCTTTCCCATCCCAAGCAATTCTGTCATGCAGGGGATTCCCGCCTGGATTTACAGGACCTTTCTTAAAGCAGCCTCTGATGACCCCTCCTCTGGTGGTAGAAACCCTTAAGCTTATTTCGCCACAGCAGAAGCAGGAAGGTGTGCTTAGAGCTACACTACAACATATGTTTGGTATATATTGTATAGCCAATATATACCCATGACATATAGAGTGATGCTGTGACAGAGGCTCAATGGAAGAAATTATCATAACAGCTAGTTTCAGTTGCCCAGAACTGCTTGGAGCCTTTGGTCACAGAGGCATTGTGGGAGGCTAATGTGATACCTGACCCAGCTGCCGACCACTATAATTAGAGTTGGCTGAAGATATTTTCAATAGTTAGCCAAGGGTAGGCACCAACAGTGGTTCCCAGTTGGGGTGCTGGTAGCTGCCCAAGATGCCAGGTATTGATGCCAGGATGGCTTGCATGGACAAGAAGAGGTGTAAGCCAGGGAAATCCATGGAACATATATAGTTTTATGAATGGTGCAGGTTGTTGTATTCCTCTGAACCACCACAGTTCTGCTGCTTTCAAACAATGCTTTTTTGTCAATTAATATAAAGTATTACTGAAACAGCGACGTCTACGTTGGCTTGGGCATGTCGTGAGAATGGCTGATGGTCGTATTCCAAAAGATCTCCTGTATGGAGAATTAGTGCAGGGAAATCGCCCCAGAGGGAGACCACAGCTGCAATACAAGGATATCTGCAAGCGGGATCTGAAGGTCTTAGGAATGGACCTCAACAGATGGGAAACCTTGACATCTGAGCGTTCAGCCTGGAGGCAGGTGGTGCATCATGGCCTCTCCCATTTTGAAGAGACACTTGTCCAGCAGGCCGAGGCAAAGAGGCAGTCCCGAACCCAGCAAAATCAGGGAGCTGGACAGGGGACAGATTGTATTTGTCTTCAGTGTGGAAGGGATTGTCACTCTCGAACTGGCCTTCTCAGCCACACTAGACGCTGTTCCAAGTCCTCCATACAGAGCATGTTACCATAGTCTCTCATGACTGAAGGATGCCTAATCTATCTAATAAAGTAGCCTGGATGTTTTAAAATTATCAAATCAACATTCTAGAAGGCATTTCTAAAAATGGGTGCAACCTGAACAAAAAATTGTAACATTTAAACTGTACTCTCTATTAGCACCAAATTTGGCACAGATCTGGCGGATTATTAGCTCTTGCTCTGAGCCAAATTTGGGGAAGGATGGGCAAAGGGTTTCCAAGTTATGAATTTTTAAAAGTAAAACTGTTTCACATACATCCATGCAGAAACAAGTGACCTTAAATGTCCTCAGATTTAAATAATAACAGTAATCATATCCCGTCAAGTCAATTCTGATTTATGGCAACCCTTTTCAGAGTTTTCCAGGTAGAAAACACTGAGACATGGTTTATCATTCCCTCTTGGCATACTTCTGGGGCTGTGCAACTTGCCCAAAACCACACAGAGTGGCTCCACTCACAGAAGGCACAGTGGGGAATCAAAGTCCCAACCCTTGGCCCCGCAGCCAGATACCTAAACCACTGAGCTGAAAAGACCAATATAGCTTATCTTAAAAGAGAATAATTGGCTCCACTTTCTTTTCTTTAATTTTTTTTTGCAAGGAATGCAGGCTGCAGGAGAATATAACCACGTTGTCATCAGACTGAGCATGTGTGGCTTATCAGCAAGAGCATTCCATATTAGATACATTGTGGCAGCTTCATAAACTGGGATTGGAGATGTTTGGAGAGCAATGAAAAATCACAGGAACAGTCAAAATACAGTTTTCTTTGAAGAGTAAAAAACTCCAGCCTTGCTTTAAAAAAAGTAATGGACTGACAGTCCTCCAGAAAAAGACATTTTACCATGTATTTCCAATTTTGAATGTCATATTCACAGTATCTCTGCCTTACAAAAAGCACAGAGTAGTTGTGTTTGTCCAATCCTGAGTGCTTTCACTAAACATTCTCTCAAGTTTTCTGAGACCAAGTCTCTAACACCAGTCTTCAAAGGGAAAATCAGTTGCAAGTTGGGGCAATCTGAACTTTTGACCCTGTCAGTCAGGACCCAGATAGTTGACTCTCAAAAGGTGAACTTTTGAACTCATTCTTGGCCTAACATGCACTGGTGCTGTGGAATGGATTATATGTTTGTTTATAAAAATATTTAAAAAGATAATTAAAAAGATTAGAGAGCAAATGTTCAGAAGTTCAGTCATTTATTCTCTGACATTACTCTTTTTTGCTTTGTGACTGAGGATGGTTTTTACTGTATGATAGCAAAACTTTGGTGTCTATATCGTGTCACAGTTTCATTTGTTCCACCAGTCTTGTCACTAATACAATTGTCTGGTAATTAAAACAAACAAATAAAAAAAAACAACTCCAAAGATGTTATCAAGTCACTTCTGATATGTGGTGTCTCAATGAGTTAATGACTCCCAAACCATCATATCATTAACAGCAATATTATTCACACTTGTTGAAAAACAGCCCTGACTATTGTTTTGTGTTTGGGTGAGAAGTGGTTCACTTATGAAAAAAAGGAGCCAGCTTCTGGGATTTTCCCTTGCTTGGTGTCACTTTGTGAATGGTAGTGAGCAGCAGAGGGTATCCTGTAGACCAGGGGTCTCAAACATGCGGCCCGGGGGCCAATTGCGGCCCGCGGGATGATAGTTTGTGGCCCCCGCCTTAATATGAAAGTTTAAGGAGCGGGAGCAGCGGCGGCGGCACCTACTTGGCGAGCGTGGGGCTTCCTCCCCGCCTCATAGGGGCTGGGTCCCGCCTCCCCCCCGAAGCGCCCATGCGTCCAGAAGGGGAGCCCTCTCTCTGCCCGGCAGTCTTCTCCCTCAGGGGTTTGGCGCCACCGGGGCTTCTGCTTTTAGGTCTCTCTCTCTCCCCCCCGCTCTTCGCGGGTCACCTGACGAGGCTGCTGCTGCTGTCACCGCGTCCTCTCTGCGCTTCTCCTTCCCCCCGCCTGGCGCTCCTCCGCTCCCTGCCCAGACGTGCCACGGGAGGGGGTGCTGCCGAGAGAACAGCCTTCTCGCACACGCTCCCCTCCCCCCCGGTCTCCCTGAGCCACACTGGGCAAGACCACGGCATCTTGCCAGAGTGGGAGTCAAGAAGCCCCAGGAAGCCCAATTAGCCCTTGGGTAGGAGGGAGAGATTACTCTGCTGATGGGGCCAGCCTTGCAGAAGGGGTGCATGCAGCTGCTAGGTGTGTGTGTGTGTGCACAGGGAGTGGAGAAGCGCCAGGCAGGGGGAAGGAGAAGTGCAGAGAGGATGAGGTGACAGCAGCAGCAGCCTCGCCAGGTGACCCGCGAAGAGCGGGGGGGGGGGAGAGAGAGACCTAAAAGCAGAAGCCCCGGTGGCGCCAAACCCCTGAGGGAGAAGACTGCCGGGCAGGAAGAGGGCCCCCCTTCTGGACGCACAGAGCCACATTTCAAATTTTTGCAGACCCCTTCTCCTTTGATGTGCAAGATGCCCCTCCTGTGCTTCAAATGGAGCTCATTGACCTGCAGTGCAACTCTGAACTCAAAGCGAAGTTCAGGGAGGTGAGTGGAAAAGCAGACAAGCTTGGGCAATTTTTGAGAGAATTGACCCCCAGCTTCCCTGAGCTTTCCCGAATGTTCAAGCGGACCATGTGCCTTTTTGGGAGAAGCCATGTTCAGAAGAACAGTTCATGTTCTTCAATGTTCCATTCATGTTCAGGACAATTCATGTTTAGAAGATTAAAGGTTAAAGAACTGTTAATGCAGACATTTGAATCTGAATACAGCAGATATAGAAGACTGAAGAAACCACATATAGTCGCTCACTAGAGAAATATTATTATTATTATTATTATTTATTACTGATTGATTGATTTATTTTCTTATTAATTCTTAATTTGTTTATTTATTATTTCATCTTATTTTGTGTTAAAAAATAAAGAGATTTGAGAAGATTGGAATTTTTTTAACAAAGCTTTTCTTGTGGAAAATCTGATGCGGCCCAGCCTCACCCAGACTCTGCCTCCAGCGGCCCCCAGGTAAATTGAGTTTGAGACCCCTGCTGTAGACCATCTTGACTGCTGCCAATGGTGTTGTCAATATTCAGGCTCCCCTTTGCTATGTAAAGATTGGTATTAGAGATGGGGACGACTCACCATTTTCGTGAGTCGTCAAAAGTTGATGACTCACGAAGCACGAAGCTGCCCCCATGAACCGATGAAACACGAATGTATTTGTTGATTCGTGGGGGAGTTACTAAAAAAAAACCCCTGACCCCCCCCCCCCGCCCCTGCCACCATGTTTTCCTTCATTTTACTTTCAGGGGTGACAAGGCATAATGATAGTCCTTTTATGAAATAAATAACAATTAATAAAAACTACTTTCGTGTTTTCATGTAAGCTAATAGCTTACGTTTGTTCATTACTTTCCCCCCCTTTACTTCAGATGGGTTGGGGTCAATTTTGAGGGAAACCCAGTGTGGTGTAGTGGACAGTGATGGACTAGAACTGAAGAGGCTTGGGTTTGAATCCCTGCTCAGTCATGGAAGCTCACTGGGTGTGTGGAATTGGTAAAACCACTCCACTTGCCCAGAAAGCCCTATTAGGGTCACTATAAGTCAGTTCCGACTTGATGGCACATAACAACAATCTGGAGCACTTTTTGGCATTTCCTATTTTTATTTTAAGTATATATTAAAAATTAATTAAGAATGAACATATTTCCAGATGACTCTATTCCCCCCCCCCCCCCAGTAAATGACCCTAATCCTTATCCCAACCCCTTTAATTCTTAAAAATTGTCTTCTAGACTCAGGGACAGGCTGCAGTGAAATTTCAAACTAGATATTAACAATACTGGAGCTCAACTTTGGTGCTACAGAATTCTTATCAAGAAGTGTCTGTGTGTGTGTGTGTGTGAGAGAGAGAGAAAGACAGAGGCAGAAGCAGAGCTAGACACACAAAGAGAGAGAGAACACAACCTGTACTGTAGCATGAGTGAAAAGAAGAAAATTTGTTAATCTATAGTAGATAGAGTCTCTCACAGTCCGGTCAACACCGGGTGAAATCACCTCCACACAGTGGTGGACATTTCAAATATTAGAGCAAAACTGCAGGAGAATGGGGTATAAGATGTAAATGAGATGAGAGAACATGGGGTTAACATCTTCTACACACCTATGCACTGGTTGGACTCACTCCTACTTCATAGGAATTCAACAGGGAACTAACTCTTATGGTTGTGGTGCTAGAATATCCACTTTGTGTAGGAAGTAGGAGGTGTTTTCTATTAATCTCAGAAGATGGGCCCTTTGTTAAAAAATTAGCTTATTGACAGAAGCTGAAAAACTGTGGGCTGGCCTGCCAGTGATCCAGTGCAATTTACAAGATTTTGTAGTAAGGACATTGCAGGGAAGTCCTTGTGAATGATATACAGTAATTCAGCATCTTCTGGCAGAACAGGGACCAGGTGGTGGTGATGTTGAAAAGCCAACGTTTTCTCCCTCATTTAGAGTCCATTGAAAAGGGTTAAGAGGACACATTAAAGAATATTTACGAAAGGAAAAAAAAAATCTAGAGTTGGGCCAAGAATATATTAACTTTTGAAATGGAGTTTCAGTGAAGCCTGGGATTATTTGTTTTATTTAAACGTAGGAAGCAATATTCTTTGAGCGATTTATCCACATTTATTATGCCAATATATGTATAAGGGGCAGGTTCACATTATATCATTTTATTTTGCAATTAAAATACTCTGTGAATACATCCGTTTTAAACATGAGTAATTGCAGTGCAGCTATTGAAATTGTGTGTTGCCAGTATTTTACTACGCATTTCCTGCACACGGTAGGTTTTTCTCTCTAGATAAAATATTCTTTCTAACCAATGAATACTCATTTAACATACTCTATTAATTTGTATACAAGACTTAGCAATAAGAATAGGTTTAGTGCAGGGCAGTGCACACATTGATAAACAGCCTCTTGCGAATGTATTATATCCTACATTTCAGACTCCTATTTTATTATATTATTTATTTATTTATTCCTTTTGGTAGCAACGCAAGGAAAGAGGTAAAACTCCCAGAAAAAAAATTAAAGCTTCTCTCTTTGACATAGTCCAGGACAAATGGCAAAGAAAACAACAATTCCAGAACTAGTGTGTTCTAAGTAAAGATGGATTGGTGTTCTGCCAATACTCTGCTGTCTGGACCGACCATCGGTAGTGTTTGGCCAACAAGGGTCTTCTCATTAGAGCTACTCCGTTTGTTCCTCAAGCTGCCCTACCATCGGGGTCTCAGGGTAGTCCTTCAGGGGTGCAAGGATAAGAAAGACGGCCCACCAGAGATGGCAGAGGCATTCTCCCTTACAGAATGGTAAACCAATTCTAAATATTCTGTACCTAGAAAACCAGGGAAAAGATCTCCCCAACTCAGATTAAACTTGATGAGAGATATTTATTATTATTTATTGTGGTATAGAAGCTCTGGTTACTGTGGCATGCAAGGAAAACCCTGTCAAGCATTCTGGCCGGGAGAGTCCTAGATTGCCAAAATTGGGATGTGAGGATGTGATGAAAACAAGACAATGGGTTCCACTGGCCAAGACCATGAGTTCTGATGGTCACAGTCTATGGCCAGAATTTATTAACTTGTGTATTATCACTGCATCAGATTATAGTGATGTTATTGTGCAGCAGAGCTAATATTCTAGAGCAGTGGTTCCCAATCTTGGGTCCCCATATGTTCTTGGACTAAAACTCCCAGTGGCTTCACCACTAACTATGCTGGCCAGGATTTCTGGGAATTGTAGTCCAAGAATTTATGGGCACCCAATGTTGGGAACCACTGTTTCAGAAGGTAATTCTAAAAATGGAGGAACGCAAACAAATTATAACTTTGAAACTAGACTTTGGAGCATCACCAAGTTTGGCACAGATGTAGAAGATGTTTTGCTCTTGCTCTGAGCCAAACCTGAGAAAGTTTGGGCAAAGGATTTTTGAGTTATGAGATTTAAAAAGTAAAACTGTTTCACCCCCGCCCCTGTGCAGAAACAAGTAGCATTAAATGTCCCCAGATTTAAAACAGATCAAATAAATTGGAAGGACCAATCTTGCTTATCTAGAAAGAGAATGCTTGACCCCATTTGCTTTTTTTAAAAAAAAAAATTATTTAGAAGGAATCCAGGCTGCAGGGGCTGAAATACTAGTCCTCAAAAAGGCATTTCAAAAGGAAAAAGCAACCACTTTATTATAAGAATGAGCATACGTTGAACAGGCTTACCAGCAAGAGCGTTCCAAAACAGATACATTTTTGCAGCTTCATGAGCCAGGATTGGAGATGTTTGGAGGGGAATGAAAAGTCACAGAAAGACTCAAAAGACAAGTTTTCTTTGAGTAAAAAAAAATAAAAATAAAGGCTGGGCGTTGCTTTAAAAAAAAGTAATGGAGTGACAGCCCTACATAAAGGGATATTTTGCCATGTACTCCAGGGAATTAGCATACAATTTTGTAAGGCATATTCAGAGTATTTCTGCCTTACAAAAGCACAGAGCAGTTGTGTTTGACTCACCCACTTTCAGTAAACATTCTCTCAGGATTTTTGAGACTAAATATCTGACCCATGGAAGCACAAGAGAGTATTCTATTGACCATCTTGACTGCTGCCATTTGTGTCGTCAACATTCAGGCTGCCTTTTGCTAGGTAAAGCTTGGCATCCATTTTCCTGCTGGCAACACATGGTGGATACTATGCCAACAACATTGGGTCATTTCTGATATTTTGAATCAAGGATACAGAAACACAAGATCCCACATTCATAAACTAGAGGCTTTTTGAAGAATTTCTTACAAGCATCTGTTGAATGATGTAAATGGCAGCAATGAACTGTTGCTAGTTATGAAGCCACTGCTTGCATTCCTTCTCACACACCAGTCATATGACTTGATGCATGATGAGGAGTACAAATGTTGATTTCTTAACTGGTGGCAATTCACCTCTCTGATGTATTTCATTTGACTTATGCTGGCATATGTAAGTAACAGGATTCAGGCCAGTTTCAAAGTGAGCTAAGGGATTGTTCCAACATAACAAGTGATTTTGCTTAGGAAAAAATAATCAGGATCAGTCAGAGCATAGGAAACTTCCAGCATTCTCCAGGTAGCATAGTCACTGCCCATACTACCTGGGAAATCCTAGGTGTTTTAGTCCAGAAACAGAAATTCGCACTTTTAATTATAATGTTCCCCAAAGAAAACTTTGTTTTTCTGATGCACACATGTTCTTTAAAAATAGGGGGGAAATGAGCAGGGCAAGCAAACAGGAGAACAAAAGGCAATTAGCAGAGTGGAGCTCTAGCCAATTTTGGCAGGGTGGCTTATTTTCCCAAAAAATCTAATCAAGACAGGAGCATCCTGCCTTCTCAGGATAGATGCCATGTTGCTATTAGCAAGAAACCCTGGGGTAATATTATTTCTGAAGCACATCTTTAGCCTGATTCAGGGCCTTCAAGAACTGTTGGAGGACCTCTATTCATTTTGTTGTTGTTTAGTCGTTAAGTTGTGTCCAACTCCTCGTGACCCCATGGACCAGAGCACACCAGGCCCTCCTGTCCCCCACCGCCTCCCGGAGTTTGGTCAAATCCATGCTGGTAGCCTCGATGACACCGTCCAACCATCTTGTCCTCTGTCGTCCCCTTCTTCTCTTGCCTTCACTCTTTCCCAACATCAGGGTCTTTTCCAGGGAGTTTTCTTTTCTCATGAGATGGCCAAAGTATTGAAGCCTCAGCTTCAGGATCTGTCCTTCCAGTGAGCACTCAGGGTTGATTTCCTTTAGAATGGATATGTTTGTTCTCTTTGCAGTCCACGGGACTCTCAAGAGTCTCCTCCAGCACCATAATTCAAAAGCATCAATTCTTCGGCGGTCAGCCTTCTTTATGGTCCGGCTCTCACTTCCATACATCACTACTGGAAAAACCATAGCTTTGACTATGCGGACCTTTGTCGGCAAGGTGATGTCTCTGCTTTTTAAGATGCTGTCTAGGTTTGCCATCGCTTTCCTCCCCAGAAGCAGGAGTCTTTTAATTTCGTGGCTGCTGTCACCACCTCTATTCATACCAGAGGCTTATTGGGGTTACCGTTGCTGATTCCTGATCAGTTTATGAGACCATCTAGTGCCCTGACCTGTGCTCAATCCATCTGGTTTTTCCTGGGCTTTCTTACCTATTGGACTGATTCCCCTGCTGCCAACCATTCACATGGGGCAATTCTCAAGTCTTACAAGCTTCTCTATGCACCAGAACAGTTCCACTGGGAAAACAACACTCAGGTGTTGTTTTCCCAATGTCTCAGACTTGACTCACGACTCGGAATTAGATATGGAAGCTTTGTATTCATGTCCTTGGGGATATGAATACAAAGTGGAAGTACATTCTCTCCCCCAAGAACCATCCTAGTCCACTCACTGGGCTTCATGTGGCATGCACGGCTGCTAACATTGTGCCAATCGCAGAAGTAGCCTGGCCAGTGCTTCTCCGCCTCCCTGCACTGCTGATCATTCTGGCAAGGAAGTGGGATGATGAGTCTCCCCGCTCAGCTACTGAGCGGTCAGCACCACAGGGAGACAGGGCAGCATTGCCCGGGCTACTTCTGTGATTGGTGTGCTGTTACCAACGATGGCCATGCGCGCCATGCTAAACTTGGTGAGTGGACCTGGATGGTTCTGGGGGAAGGGTCCAAAGGTCCTGGCCACCTGTGGGGGAGATGAATATGGATATCCCATCTTTACTTAGAACCCACCCACCCCTCCTTTTTTTTGGGAGAAAAGAGCTTGTTTTTAATAGGGACTCAGACTTGGGGCTTGGGACTTGGGACTTGGTACCAAGGACTTGGAGTCAGACTTGGGTCTGAGTACCAAATACTCAGACTTGGACTTGGGACTTGGACCCAAAGACTTGACAACATCCCTGCCCAGCCATAACTATTCATTCATAGCAATGGAGAATTTCCACTGAGACATTCATATTGTTATCTGCCATTTAGTTTCGGAATAGGCTTTCTGACTGCAAAGCACCTGATCTCCCCTCCTGCTTCTAAACTTGTTTGCATGAAGGTACTTATAATGCTGACATTTTAGCATTTGCCAATGAAATATAACCCTCTTTAGGTTAATTGCTACTTCCTACGCCTAGGGGCAGCTACAGTAAGTGACAGCATAAAGTCGTTCAGATATTTCTTTGTGGTGTTTGTGAAAGAAATGCCATCTCTGATGGGTAATTTGGACAGGAGCGGGAAAAGTTTTATGAAAATGTAGAGCGATGTATTCAATTAACTACTGTATATGTAAAGTATATAATTCTGGTGCCTCATTACATGTATTACTCCTCATTAGTGCTTATGTCTTGTACATAAGGAGACAGTCAGCAGGGGCACACATCTTGGAGTTAATTGTATGGTGGACCCAGAGTAACTGAGAATAGTAGAATGGCCATACAAGCCAAAACATAGTTGGACGGTCATTTCTATCATGGACTCAGGAGTTAAATTCTTGCTGAGTTTTAAAATGCTCTTATTGTGGAGGATACACAGGGTCAAGATGAAGTAGACTGGAAACACCCTCTAGTGACATTACAGAACAGTAACACTTTACAACTTGCTCTTGGTCAGCAAAAATTAGAATTATCTATTAATTAGTTGCATTTATCTGCTTCCTTTCCTTCAATGTAATCAAGGTGCCACCACACATGGTTCTCCTCCTTCGCAGTGCATCTTCTGAACAAAACTATGAAAGAAAGTGACTTCCCCTAGTTCACTCATAGCTACGAGACAAGCAAAAACAATATAATTCTCACATGCTGGAAATACTTGTACTTCTTGAATTCATCCAGTTCAGATGGTTGATATATATCAGAGGACTTATCAGAAATAAGCTATATATATATATATATCTTATTTCTGATAAGTCCTTTCTATTTTTTTAAAAAAATCTCTATTAATTTTAGAAAGAGAAGGTGGAATTAAAACAGAATGGAATAGGAGAGGAAGGCTGTAAAAAGAAAATATTTTGATTTTTTTTGGGGGGGGGCTCCTTCTAGAGGTGATTTTCAGCCATTAAGGACTCTGCCCACCACCATCCTGTGGCCTTCAGTGACTTCCTGACAATGAAAGGGATTCCACATGAATCCTTGTAGACCTTCGGGGTAGAAATCAGAAAGGTTTTAGCTCTGAAAAATGACATTGTCAGCCTTACGCAGCATAACTTCACACAACAGGATTTCAAGCGAAGAATAACAGGTTTTGTTTGGCAGGTGCATATGTTTGGCATAACCATTCATGGACTGGGCTCCACTGCTTCAGATGCATGTGCCTGAAGGAACAGGGTGCACCCCATGAAAGCTTACACTAAGTAGAGCTTGCAAGTCTTTAAAGTACGACAGGGCTCTTTGTTGGGTTTGGACTACAATTCCCAGTGGCCATGCTAGCTGGGGATTCTGGGAGTTGTGTTCCAAATAAGTAGTTTTTCCAAATTTGCCATACACACCCAACACGCACACAGTCTACAGATTCTTTGCCTTTCTTCGCTTTCCCAAGGCCATTTGTGCAGCTGCTGCAGCTGCTGCAGAAACCTTGTGATAATGAATTTTAATGGCTTGAGGAGTTTATGCCATGCTGACTCATGTTAATTTTCATCTCCTCAGAAGATAACCATATTGTCCCCTCAATATAACTAGAACTAATGCTGATGCTTGTCATTGTCCTCTATGGAAATTAATGACCCCTGTTAGCTACAGCTAGCATAACCTGTTGGGCTACGTGGCGTGACTGCATTTTGGAGGAAGAAGGAAGCTCTGCTGTGTGCTGCACTATTGTGGTTGTACATGCTTCAAGACTGAGCACTGTGTTATCTTTTGTGTCTCTCTCTCTCTCTGTGTTTGTGTGTGTGTGGTGAGCTATTGAAGGGCTTCTTGGAAAGAAGCGAAAGCTAAAAATGCAAGGTTTTATCTTTGCTCTGGCATGTGCCAGCATGTGGTCTGCCTACTGTGCAAAAACATAGGTTATCAATTCAGACCTGAAATAGAAAATGGAGATATTTAAGAAAATGTATAATTTATACACAAAGCCCAGAGGGGGAAACATTCCATTGCCTTCAGAATTTAATTACCCCATTAGAAAAAAAGTTTGGGCAACACAATGAGATGCAGCTGTGCCTTCCTGTGAACAGTTTCTCAACATCCAAGCACCTTTGTCAAGACTGTGAGATATTATATAGGCCTTATTTTAACAAGGGTAAACTGTAGGTGCCGTCAAATCAAAGGTCAAAAACAATATGGTGAAATTAACATAAGTGAAAGACCTTTTGAAAGACAATGGTGACAGGTGCTGACTCCAAACACTTCATTTGGATGGATTTACAAGCAGAACTTGGCTCTTATTTCCTTGATTTTTCCCCCTAAGCAATCAGGGGCAGCTGATGATCAGAGCAGAGGGGCGCACCGTAGCCCAAACTTTCAGGGTAGGGTTCTCCTTGTTCTAGCCACAAGCCATCTATGCTAGCCATATTTACTCAACAAGAGATCTCACTGATTTTTATGGATTTCTAAGTAAGTGCATTGGGAGCAGTTCTTATGTGTGTTTGCGGTATATTTACTTATAAACAAAAGAGCATATGAAGAACCCTGGTGGATTAAGCCATAGGTTTAACTAGCTTCATATTCTATTTGCCTGGTGGCTAACTACATGCCTCTGGGAAGCCCAGGAGCAAGCAGGATGTGAATGAAATCACACCCATTCACTTGTGTTCCCCAGGAAGCAGAATTAAAGAGACATACAGCCTCCAAAACTAAATGCAACTCTTCATGACTGGTAATCGTCCCTAGCCTTCTATTCCTTCATATGGTGTCAACAAAGATGGTGCTTCAGAAGGTAAAATACAAAAACACTGCTCTCTGTCTCAAGGAGAGTACAGTCTATAAATCAGTTCAGGGGAGGCACCAAAGGGAAGACAGAACGTACAGCTGAGAGTAATCGGGGAAAATGGGTGCTGTTCGGTTACACACACTCATTCTTGGTTAGCCTTAGTAGGTGGATGAAGACTGTGAGGTTAACAGCACAAGCCTTTTTATGCCTACTTAAAAAGAAGTCCCAATAAATTCAACGAGATTTAACCCCATGTCAGTGTGTAGGTTTGCGGTCTATTTCACTGCCCGCAATTTTGATGGAAAAGGTGATAGCTGAGGAAGGATTCAAAGGAGTTGGAAGAACGGAGAGTGTTAAGTCATACTGAGATTTAAAACTACATGGTAAGTGAAGTTCTACATTTTCCCCCCAAATGTCTTTAATGAACAGTTAAAGCAGCCGGGACTCACTCCCTCCCTCTCTCTCCCCCCCACATCAGGTGAAAAAAGCAGTTTGGAGAGGCTGACGTTCAGCGGAAAAACAAGAGGGGAAGGGGTTGAATGACCCCTTAATACTTTCTGCACTGATAGCATCTTCCCATGGATATCAACTTTATGCCTTCTTTTTTAACAGGAGGCCTTGTTCCTTCACAGCTTCCCACTTACTTCTCTAAATTAAATGCACAATGCTTATTTGAAAATGCTGTGATGAAATCCCATCCTCTCTGTCGCCACCAAGTCCTCTGTTTAGAAAGACATGCCTTTCTGGGATCTGTTTCTTTCAGCCGAAGTGGGTTCCACAGAGTGGAGACCCTTTTGCTTTTTGGCAAAGCAAGCAGCTTGCATGGCAGAGATCAGACCCCACAGAGTCACAGGAGGAGAGTGGGGGAATGGTCAGATCTCCAGCATGCAGGTTGAATTCTATATACCTCAAAAATATCTCTATAGAAGCATTCAGGGCTCCATTGAGCATTAGGGAAGCTTTGGTTCCATTTGTCCACAGACAGTTGTTCTGTAACGATTAGAGTGTTTGTCTAGGTCTTGGTAGATCTGAATTCAAATCCTCAGTCATGCAATTCACTGAGTGACCTTGGGCAAAAAACGTATTTGAGCCTGACCTGTTTCACACAGTTGCTGTGAGGACAAAGTGAGCAATATATGATCACTGTCAACTCATTGGAGGAATACAACAATCATCCCTCCACAATCCATGGGGGTGAGCAATACTCCAGATTGTATATTCTCTCTCTGTTAATCCTTTTTAGTTTTGCTTTCAGTTTTCCTCTGATTTCTTTGATCCTATAGAAGAGGTTTCTTGGGTCTTTTTTCTCGAGTTTTTGTGGCTGTCTCCTATTTCTTTGCAATTATTATTATAATAGTTCCTACTGTCCCTACATGCAAGTTGCTAAGAAGTTGTTATGTAGGATTCTGATCCAATTTGTTTTGCTTCTTTTGCTTCTCATCGGTCATTATCAATTTTAAGGCATTCTTCGATCCTCTACCAAGGCTTCAATTTTCTTATGACTATAGGAATAGCTTTTTTCCCTGTTTGTCCTTGACCTCTAGTTTTACTTCACAGTCCTCTGGTTCATGGTGAATTGAGTTGAGTAACAAAATCTGTCCTTGAATACTCTTCAAATTCTTCGGGAATATTATTTAAATCATGTTTGGCACTATGCTTGTTTTAGTATTCTTCTTCAGCTTTACTCTGATATTTATATTAGTAGTTTGTGGTCTGTACCACAATCCACTAATAGTTTGGTTTTTTTTATAGAGAGAATAGAATTTCTCCATCTTCTGCCTCCAGTTATATAGTGTATTTGATCAGTACATTTATTTATTTATTTATTAAATTTATACCCCGCCCATCTAGTCAATTGACTACTCTGGGCGGCTGACAACATATAATATAAACATATATAATATAAAATATAAGACAAAGTAACGCATCAATAGACAGTACTCAAGATGGAAGAAAAAAGTGAATCAAGTAGTGGCTGGAGGGAAGGCTTGCCTAAACAGCCAGGTTTTCAATTGGCCTTTGAAAATGCCCAGCGAAGGGGCCATATGGATCTCAGAAGGGAGGTTATTCCAAAGGCGAGGAGCCACTGCCGAGAAGGCCCGGTTTCTTGTTTTTTCCTTCCGGGCCTCCCTCGGCGTTAGGCTCCTCAACCTCACCTCCTGGCTAGATCGAGTGATATGAGTAGATTTAGGTGGGAGAAGGCGTTCCGCCAGATATCGAGGCGCTAAACCATTTAGGGCTTTATACGTAAGCATTAGAACTTTGAAATCAACGCGGAACCGAACGGGCAGCCAGTGTAAGGCGGCCAGAGTGGGAGTGATATGTTGATGTTTCCTCACCCCACTAAGAAGTCTGGCCGCCGCATTCTGCACCATTTGGAGTTTCTGCATCAATCTCAAAGGTAGCCCCACGTAGAGAGCATTACAGTGGTCTAATCTCGAGATTACGAGCGCATGCACCAGAGTGGTGAGCGACCCAGCATCTAGATAGGGACGCAGCTGGGCAATCCGCCAAAGATGGAAATAGGCGGTGCGGACCACGGACACCACCTGGGATTCCATGGTAAGCGCCTGGTCCAGATGGATCCCCAAACTGCGAACCTCACTCTTCGCGGTGAGAGTCACCCCCCCAAAAGAGAGGGAGTTTCCCAAACCACTGATGGTAGGTCCGCCCACCCTCAGGACCTCCGTCTTGTCCGGGTTCAGCCTCAGCCCACTTTCCTGGATCCATTGCAGTACAGACCCCAAACAGCGCTGCAGGGACAGAACAGCATCCACTGTAGTTGGAGAGAAGGAGATGTAGAGCTGCGTGTCATCAGCATATTGATGGCATGCCACTCCACACCCCCTGATGACCTCGCCCAGCGGCCTCATATAGATGTTAAAGAGCATTGGGAAGATAGCCGAGCCCTGCGGAACCCCACAATTGAGGCTCCACGGGGCCGACTCTCTCTCCCCAAGCTGAACTCTCTGAGGATGATCTCCCAGGAAGGCACCAAGCCAGGCCAACGCCAGGCCACCAATTCCCAACTCGGAGATCCTCCTCAGGAGGATACTGTGGTCGACGGTATCAAAGGTGGCTGAGATATCGAGGAGGACCAACAGCGATGTTTTACCCCTGTCGGCCTCCCTCAATAGGTCATCTAACAGGGCGACCAATGCCGTTTCTGTACCATGGCGCTGCCTGAAGCCCAACTGGAACGGATCCAGGGCATTTGTTTCATCCAAGTGCGCCTGAAGCTGATCGGCCACCACCCTCTCGACCACTTTGCTAATGAAAGGAACACTGGCGACGGGCCTGTAATTGCCAATATTGTCTGCCGCCAGATTGAATTTCTTTCGAATGGGCCTAATGAGCATCTCCTTGAGGGCAGAGGGAACCCTGCCCTCCCGGAAAGACCCATTAATTATCGCTGTGGCCCATTCAGTTGTTGTGGGCCTGGCTGCTTTGATTAGCCAGGCCGGGCAAGGGTCAAGAGAGGAGGTGGTGGCCCGACAGCGAACTAGCGCCTTGTCCACAATGTCTGGTGTCACAGGCTGAAAATGGTCAATACTCACCGGGCAAGGCGGAGCGCTGGACATCTCTGCTCGATCCACTGTCACCAAAAAAGGAGAAAGCTCCCGGTGGATGGCCTCCACTTTAGTTTTTAAAAATGCTGCAAATTGGTCAGGTGAGATACTAGAAGGAGGCCCTTCACCCTGACCAATTCCGGATAGGTCGCGAACTATACAGAAAATTTCCGAATGCTGATTTGAAGCCTCGCTTATCTGGTCAGCGAGGTGAGCTCGACTAGCAGCCCTTATCTTGGCCAGATAATGGTTAGTCGTGACCCTGACAGCTTCTCTATTATAATCCATCGGTTTCCTTCTCCACTTGCTCTCTAACCTTCTCCTAGTTTGCTTCATCGCTCGTAGTTGACCATCTGGTCTATATCAACCAGGTGTACAATCAGCTGGCAGGTTGTGCAAAGCATGTATTTGCAATGAATTAATTGTTGGCTTCACATAATTGTATAAGTTGCTCTCTTGCTTCATTTTTAGCCCCCAGGATAACTTCTCCAATGATTTTTGGTTCCATTTTCCAGCTCATTCTTTTGCAGTCCAGTTATCCATAATTGTCAGCACATCCCATTTTGATATATAATCAATGTCCTCCTGGGCAATTGTATAAAAGCTAATTATCTGATCAACAACATCCTCACTGCAAGTATAAGCAGCATGACCTCTTGTTTTGTTGTGGATTGTCTTTTCATAGGATTTGGATGTGTAAATACTTAGAAGTGTTTTATTGTTGCCTTCTTTTATGCTGTACTAAAAAGAGTTCTATTGCTGTGGCCTGTGAAAGATCCTCCAGCAGTATCCCTTTCCATTACTGCTCCTACTCAATTAATGCCATTCAAGAATGTCTCCACTCCATCACCTTTGGACCTATCAATTCTCTTTGATGGGTCCTTAAGAGCAGGGGTCATCAACCCCTGGTCCGCGGCCCAGTGCCGGTCCGTGGGCTTGCTGGAACTGGGCCGCGGACACGGGTCTCCACCCCCCGCCCCCCGGGGTGTGTGTGTCACACTTGCGGAGGGGCGTGCCGCGCTGGTGCTAACCCTTCCCCAGCACCCCTCACATGAGACAAGTGCCCCTTCCCAGCGGGGAAGCCGCTGCGGGGCAGCCCGCCCGGGAAGTGCCGACGGCTGGCCACCGGGCTCGGCGGCGCCCCACCCAGGGCGAGCGGCCGGGTGGGAGCGCGCGCGTGATCCTGCTGCTTCCTGCCCAGCCAACTCTTCCCGGGTGGGAAAGGTGGGCTGGGCCAGGCTTGTCCGCAGAACTTCCGAGGTTCCAGGAGGGCGGCCTCCCTGCCGCCGCCACCCCCCGAGTGCGGCTTGCCTTCCGGGGCCTCCAAGGAAGGCGCGGCGGAAGGGGAGAAAGAGGCAACGCCAGCCCAGGGATCATCCACGCCGGAGCGTCTTCCGTCACCTTTCTCCCTTCTCCTGGAAAAAGCCGACTTAAAAGATCCTCTCCCTGCCCCGCTCAAAAAAACCCCCCACCGCCCTTGCCTGCCTGTCTCCTCCTTCGTCTGCAAGAAGCCGGGATGTGGAGCTACTTGCGGGGGGGGGGCGGCAGCGGCGGGAGAGACGGCAATAGCCGAAGCCAGAAGGGGGGAGAGAGATGGAGCGACTTTGCAACTCTTGCCTCCCGGAGGCAGCGCTTCCTCTGCACGCCCAGCCGGCCTGTCTCTGTGCCTTCTCCGTTGCACCAGCGGGCGGGCTTTTTTCCCAGGAAACCAAGCTGGGCAGGGCTGTATGTCTTTGTCGGGGCAACGAAAGGGAGGAGAAAGAGGAGGGACTCCTTTCCCTGTCCCTCAGGAGCTTCCCTCACGCCTGACCTCCCCTACCCCGGGCTCCTTCTGTGTAACTCTTTAAGTCTGGGTGAAAGAAAAGAAGGGGGGGACGGTCGATCCGTCCGTCCTCCTCCTCCGCCCCCCCCTCCCTGACTCAACCAGCCCTCCCTTTTTGAGCGGGGCAGGGAGAGGATCTTTTAAGTCGGCTTTTTCCAGGAGAAGGGAGAAAGGTGACGGAAGACGCTCCGGCGTGGATGATCCCTGGGCTGGCGTTGCCTCTTTCTCCCCTTCCACTGTGCCTTCCTGGGAGGCCCCGGAAGGCGAGTTGCACTTGGGGGGCGGCGGCAGGGAGGCCGCCCTCCCGGAACCTCAGACGTTCTGCGGACAAGCCCGGCCCAGCCCACCTTTCCCACCCGGGAAGAGTTGGCTGGGCAGGAAGCAGCAGGATCGTGTGCGCGCTCCCACCCGGCTGCTCGCCCTGGGTGGGGCGGCGCCGAGCCTGGTGGCCAGCCGTCGGCGCTTCCCAGGCGGGCTGCCCCGCGGCGGCTTCCCCGCAGGGAAGGGGCACTGCTCTCCTGTGAGGGGTGCTGGGGGAAGGGTTAGCACCAGCGCGGCACGCCTCTCCGCAAGTGCAACACGCCCACCCATGAGCGCAGGGGTGCCCCACCCCCAACCGGTCCGCGCACGGAGCCCGCACCCCCCCAACCGGTCCGTGGACCAAAAAAGGTTGAGGACCGCTGCTTAAGAGGATGGGTTCATCTTAACCTGGATTGACCATCTTGCCTTGGTTGACTTTTCTAGGCATCCAGACTCATAATGGAGTCTAGCCTCCTGAGGGTATTGCTGTCTGTTGTTGTTTAGTCGTTACGCCGTGTCCAACTCTTCATGACCCCATGGACCAGAGCACACCAGGCCCTCCTGTCTTCCACTGCCTCCCAGAGTTGGGTCAAATTCAAGTTGGTAGCTTCAATGACACTGTCCAACCATTTCGTCCTCTGACGTCCCATTCTCTTCTTGCCTTCACACTTTCCCAACATCAGGGTCTTTTCCAGGGAGTCTTCTCTTCTCATGAGATGGCCAAAGTATTGGAGCCTCAGTTTCAGGATCTGTCCTTCCAGTGAGCACTCAGGGTTGATTTCCTTCAGAACAGATAGGTTTGATCTCCTTGCAGTCCAGGGGACTCTCAAGAGTCTCCTCCAGCACCACAATTCAAATTGTGGTGCTGGAGGAGACTCTTGCTGTCTACTTTCCTGAAATACTTAGACCACCCCCTACCTCACCACATAAAGGGATGCATCCAAGAGTGGGAGGATATAACTGTAAGAGGATGGAAATAATAGCAATTTCCAAAATTTTGTACATTATTTTACATGTTATTTTGCACAGGAAGTATATAATCTGAAAAAACTCTGAAAGTACCATGCATATTCCATTATCTTCTGTGGTAAATAATGCATGCAGAAGCATAAATTACTTTGGTTTGAAAAGGCTAATATGCTTCACATATGCAAACTCCCCGGCTTTGGACCATGAAAGAAGTCTGTGAAGAAGCACCACCACCATCCCGTCTTTTGAAGCCTTTTCTTCAGTCCTCAATGCTCAAAAGCTTGCTTTCCCCGGCCAACAGATGTCAGTCCAATGAAAGATATAAAACATGCTTACTTTAGTCTCTTTTCATTGCCGGGGACTGACATAGCAGGGGAACAGCATGAGGTCTGCCGACTGTGCAAAACACAGGGTATTACTTCAAACCTGTAAAGAGAGAGAATGAAAGAGACAGAAAAAGGGGGAAGACTGATATTTTAGAACATGTATAATTTATAGATAAACACTGGGAAAATGCAGGCGTGTTTGCAGTTATCTAAGTAAAATCTAATTACCACTTTTTTTGCAGAATGGAAAGAAACAGACAGCACAAAAGCTACCCAGCTGTGACTAATTTGAGACTCCTTTGGTAACACTTAAGATACTTTTAAGAAATGAGGGAGGGACACATCGTCCGTTAGCAAGGCAGAATATGTTTTGATTGTCTCTGGCCAGCAAAGGGGCCAGGGGTGCTTTTCTGAATAAGATTCAGCTGGTTTCCTTGTATCGGCAGCACATATTCCTTTTCATATAAGACTTCAAAATTCTGATATAAATTGCTTAAAATATACATAATGTTATGCATTAACTCAGGTCATTTCCTCACTCTCCAAGCATAGTCTGTGTTCTCTGATTTAATTGCTTTTCAGAACATTATAATTAAACGGAAGGCTATTATGTGTACCTGATTATGGCTTCTAACTTACAGAAATAGCTTGGCTTAGCCACAGTTTATTATAGAAAACTCCATTCTGTCTCTTCCTATTGTTACAGATGCCAGGAAAGCTCTGATTTGGCAGCACTTTCTCGTTCATACCCACAAATTTGTGTCTCCGGCTCTAAAAATGTCCATTCATTCAGATCCACCAACATTCGTTTCATGTTATCCAGGGACAAGCTTGGGTTTGCCATGCTGTGTTCCATCTGTAGCATGCAGTTGAGCCTCACTTTCTTCTTTATTTCCAAGTAAGCGTAGGGGGACCCAATCTGGAGCCAAATCACCACACGCCAGAAACAGTTGTTTGACCCTCCTGTCCAAGCTATGTTTTCTATACATTTGTGTGCCTCATGCAGTGGAAGACTTATATTTTTGGGGCTCTGAAGCTTGAAGTGTTATGGGGGGGCCCTTCATAACCACCAGCAAAGTCTGGGTAACCACTGTTATCTTGTTCAATGGGGTTGTTCCACCACACATCACCACATTTTAAAAAAATGTGGACTGAAGTAGCTGAAGCTGAATCTAAAGCTTCTTTAATTTCATAGTAGGTCCCACCCCCTTATGTGTGAGGGCTACAAAATACAGAGTGAGAAAGAAAGAAAAAACCCACAACTGAATAGATCTTTCTTTTTTAAATGGTCAGTTTGTGGTGCTGGGGAGAGATTTACTGTATATTTCCACTTCCCATATTCAGTGTTCTGGTCAGGACCACATTCTTCCATACATACACTCACAGGGGCTGGAGTGGGAGTGGGGGAGGCTCAGTTGAATGCTACCTCATGTACTTCATTCCCAAGTTTACACTTAGAAGTAGCTGCAGCTGACCAGGACTTGGAAAGGAATGTGTTATAGGTAACCATTTATTTGTCAGATTCAAACAATACAGTTATGGGCGAATGGTTAAAATTCTTTTAGGTGGGCACCCATAAATGCAATACAATAGGAACATGGCATCTGCAAGGGATCGGTTCCAAGACCCCCTGTGGACACCGAAAAACATGGACGTAACAAACACTATACATAGCGTTGTCTCTTGCTACTTCTAGTGGCTAGTTCTGGTAAATACACTGTGGAATACATATAAATACATATTTCTGCATTTTATTTATTTATTTATTTATTTATTGCATTTATACCCCACCTATCTAGTCGAACGACCACTCTAGGCGGCTTCCAACATATATAACAATATATAAAATATAACAAAAAATTTTAAACATCAATAGACAAATTAATCAAGATGAAAAAAGGAAAAAAGAGAAAAATATATATATAAGAAAAAAGGAAATCAAGTATTCACTGGAGGTAAGGCCTGCATAAACATCCAAGTTTTCAGTTGGTTTTTAAAAATGCCCAGCGAAGGGGCCGCACGAATCTCCGGAGGAAGGTTATTCCAGAGGCGAGGAGCTACCGCCGAGAAGGCCCGGTTTCTTGTTTTTTCCTTCCGGGCCTCCCTCGGCGTCAGGCTCCTCAGCCTCACCTCCTGGCTCGATCGGGTGATACGGGTAGATTTTGGTGGGAGTACAACTTAATATTTCCAGGCAGCAGGTAAGTGAATCCGAGGATGCTGATCCAGTGGATGGGTGGTGGTGGTGTCCTACTGTATGTGAAATAAATTCAAAATACCAGTTCAGAGAAGACCAGAAGCTCTACTTCAACTCTTTACAACAGGAATGGAGAACATCTGACTTGTTGGTTGAATATGGCCTGCAAAGATTCCCCATCTGCCCAAACGCCTTTGCCTTTTACAGCTTAATCATGAGCCTTCAATGCCTTTAGAACTAAGACAGATATTGTGCTGCAATTGTTTGGCTCCACTTTTCCCCTTTAACAATTAATGGCAAGGGAGGTGCTTGGATGTTCATCTGAACCCTGGTGTGCACGGCAGACTTTCTTTGGTGCCACAGAGAGTTCTTTGAGTCCTTCCCTGCCCCATGGTTCTGAGGAAAATTCCCAGCTGGTGTGCACAAGAACACGTATAAACACAGCCTCACATATACGCCTGCTATATCTCTGAGGCAGAAATTCCAGTCCATACGGGTGAGAGTTTTGCGCCCGGGATGAGTAGGAAGCAGTATGTGTGTATGTGTGCGTGTGCGCGCGCACACGTTTGTAAATGTGCCTGCACATGCACAAATTCTTTCAGAACCAGGAAGAAATAAGTATTTGAACCCTTCTTCTCTGCCCTAAAGCAAATAGCACCTCTACCTGCTATCGATTTGGGCTTGTTGACTTTGGTCATTGCTGTGTTTTTTCCCCACTTTTTCCTTGCAAGTGCTATGTTCAGCCAGTCATAGAGAACTGATGTCTTGTTCATTTCTGAGCAATTTTTCTGTCAGCCTCTAGACTGCCAGTTGACTGGGTCTTAAACAGCTATTTATCCATTTTAAATAAGCAACACTGTTCAACTTTTCCCTACCATTTCCTTAAAATTGACAGGAAAGGTTTTAATGAAGGTGTGAGTAGTAGGGAAATGGTAGCATTCATCAAACTCAAATTTGACAGGTGCCCCGTCCCTTTTTGGCACCTGCGAGCGGAAGGGGCGGGACTTCCGGCGTCAAGGCTCGACCCAGGCCCCTTCCGGCGGAAGGGGCGGGTCGAGCGGTGACGTCAGGGGTTGTGGAGGTCCCCGTGGCCCTATAGGGGGCTTTTCCTAGAGTCTGGGGTCCCCCGTGACCAGAGGGCGGCCTGAGGATTGGCCCCCGAGGGGTTGTGCCACCCCCGCGGCCCTGTAGGCCAATGGGGTGGGGTTGGCGGGGTTTGGCTAGAAAAGGGTTGGCTCTAGGACATGCCCCGGCTTGCCCTAGGCCCTGTTGGGTGGGAAACTCCACAGCGTTTGCTGAAACACCACAACCGTGGTTTCGGGGCCCTTCTGCGCGCGCTTGCAGCTCTTTGCAGAGGTCGTGTGGCGTTGGAGACGATGGCGGACAAGGAGAACCAAATTCCTGAGACAAACCAAAAGGCGGAAGGGCAAAAGGACATGGCCTCCAAGACCATTGCCAACCCCAGAAAACGCTACATGAGCACAGATTCTGACAGTGAAAATATGCCTCCAGTAGCATTACAACGTCTTGAAGATCCTGACAGACCATGTCATCATAGGAAAACATCATTTTATACTGAGAAAGCTTCTGAAACGCAGGTTTGTAACCCTTTGTGGGAGGCTGGTGGTAGAGGTTTGCTATAGATGATTACTCTGTGTGTTAAAACACCTCTTTGATTTTTCAGGAGCCAACCCGCTTACAAATAAGGGGCAATTCTCTGAAAAAAGGCAAGGCCATGCGTTCCATTGTAAGGACCTGTCTTTATGGACTTCTGAAGAGCTGTCTGTCTGATCATCTGGTTCACGCCTGCCCGGGATGCAAGCAGGAACTTGGGGGACAACAAGGTCACCCGTGTTTGTACTGGGACGAAAATGACTTTTCAAGGATGTTGAACATGTTATGTGGGAAAATTTGCTTTAAAAAAATATTTTATATTATCACCTTGGTCGCTTATAGAAATAAGGTCCTTTGTCTCACAAACAGGACTTTGGGATACATAAACAAGCTTATTAAAAGCTTAGCAGTTTCTGATAAGGCTTATGATTTTTTAAAAAGACTATTGAGGTCAACAGATGAAAAAATTCTACAGGACGTCCAATTAACACTACAGCATGTACAGTATGGCAGTTTTTATTGTGTTTCAAGCATGCGTGAATGAATAAAAACACTGTGACACGGGTTTACAGAAACAGGGAATAAAGGTTGAATAAACACACTTTTGAAAAGCCACGCTCTGTCTTGTTCTGTCTCCTCAGAGAAGTAAGGAACGCTGAGTATTAAATTTTGAATAAAAAACACTGTAACTTTGGCGTACAGAACCCATCTTATTAAATTTTAGGGATCTCTGAAAAGGCCGGGAGTTTGAATCCCCAACACGTCTCCCAAGAAAAGGGACAGGAAAGATCACACAATTTTACTATATTTTATAAGCAAGACCTACAAAATTTCAGAAAAAGCAGTAAGGAGCCTGACATAAGACTCTTAATATTTATTAATAACTGCTAAAGGTGGGGTATTGGCTTGCAGGGGAACCATGCTTAACCTTGCAGGGGGGTTGTATACCTAACAACATTTTTCCTTTTAGAAAATGGATATGCTGGGGAAATGGCTCTTTGTTTCAAGAGGGGCGGGGTGGGGGCCCTGCTTGTCCCCCAACAGATACTAGACATAACTGTTGCTCCAAGAAAAATATGCAGCAGCCTTCTGTCTTGACCCTTGCCAGACTTTAATAGCGGTATAATTCTTTTCTATTATTTTGATTCCCTTCTGTAAAGTTTTATAAGAAGGCAGAAGTATGAAATTTGGTAACCAATCTTTGTCTAGACCTAGGTCATGTAAAAAGTTACCCAGGAGTTAAATTTCCTTTGCTGTATTGTGAGTAGGCAGAAGAAAAGGTAGGATTTTGATATTAGATTCCAATAAAAAGCCAAATTTATATGTCCCTACATTGACCTCAAAACCAGCTGAGACCTAACCCTTTTAAAGTTGATGATTCTGGTTTGTGAACCCAGATAATTAGTGGTAGACATGCAGATTTTTTTCACAGCACTAAAAATCTCCACTGTAGGGGTAGGAAAGACTGAGCTTCTTGTTTATCATTGACAGAAAAACAAATACGATTATGCAAAGAGACTGACACTCGGCAGTTACCAAAAGCCCTTCCTGATTTCTGCAGTCTGTGCTATTAACGATTCAATCGCTGAATTATAAAAATTTCTCTGTGTTTCAAGCTTGAATAAAAACACTTTTGAAAAACATTTTGGCATTATTTTGATTCCGTGGAGAGCCAGGAGCAAGAAAGCTTTGCTTTTCCCAGAACTTTGGCCTACAGAACCAATCTTAACCTTGCAGGGGGTGTATACATAACATTTTCCTTTTAGAAATGCTTTTTAAAGTTTCTTCATATATGACATTCCTGGAGCCTCCTGGCCTAGAGGAAAGGGACAGTACATGGACACGGCTTCTAGTAGGCATGATAGCCCCCCCCCAAGTTGGACTTTTTGTTTGTCCTTACAGTTCCCATATGTCCAAAGCGTCAAATGCAGGTGAAACCCTAATTTTCCACACTTCATATTTCTCCAAAAGTCAATCTTGTCACAGGGGGGTAACTGGATTTTGCAATCAGTGGCTTGAGAACCTCATATTGCAATTGCTCTGATATGTGTGTATGTATGTATGTATTTTATGTGATTTCTATTCCACTTTTCCTTCAAACAGTGGTGTGACTGGCTCTTCCCCCCCCCCTTTTTTTTTATTGTCACAACAATCTTGCAGTTCAGGCTGAGAGAGGGAGAGACAGAATTCCTGGCCCCCAAGACTCATAGATTAGTTGAGGCTAGAATTGTGTACCCTCTTATCTAAGTGTATAGGTTGGCTGTAAGAGAAGACAGCGGCAAAGGATGAATTTTGATATTAGATTTCAATAAAAAGCCAAATTTATATGTCCCTAAATTGACCTCAAAACCAGCTGAGACCTAACCCTTTTAAAGTTGATGATCCTGGGATGGCTCTCACAAGACAATTAATAAATGTTAGACTGGCTTAAAGCGCTGGACAATGGCCATTGCCTGGGTATTAGGCACTGATTAAAAGTAAACAACCCGCTGATGGCTATCATAGGAAACACCAGGACCCTTGTTTATCATTGACAGAAAAACAAACATGATGATGCAGAGGTCTGGAAAAAAACATTTTGATTCCCCAGAGAATCAGGGAATAAAGTTTGAATAAAAGCACTTTTGAAATGCAGTGTTCTGTCTTATTTTGTTTCCCCAGAGAATCAGGGAATAAAGTTTGAA